>DWME01005921.1:0-14287 GCA_018244795.1 Parelbella ahira ahira | reverse complement strand
CGGTGAATAGGTACACAATAGTACATAACCAATAGCATAAAGTTTTTCCATATATTATGTTCAAAAAACAAATAAAGGGCAGTACAAAACAAACAATTTTGTAATTGATAACCGCGACATTGATTTGGAAGAGTAGTGAAATAGAAAAAGACATAGATTCTAATTAATAAGTACAATAATTCAGTCGAAAATGCATCATTGCAATAAACAAACAGCTATTTTTAAGGTAGGCGTTCCACCTCTATTTCTTCATACAATAATTATTCATTGACCAGTTATCCATGAAATACAGGTTAAAGACGTTTTTTCTGTAATTTTTGTACACGCTCTATTTATTTAGACCTAAAACTATCATTGTTGGACATATATAATTAGATTAAACATCTATTAATAGTACGATAGTGTTAGACATTTTGATAATATAGATTTCATGGGCAATATAACTTTCAGTTTACAAATATTCAAGGATAGAAATAATCAAGGACTTTTGTTTTTCCATAACCCTAACTTGATAAGACATTAAAACTTAAATTAACCGCAATTCGTTGAAATGTTACTGTACATATTACAAGAGAAAAATTTGTTGAAATCGTAATGAAAATAAAATATAGCAGGGGAAAAGAAAGGAACACGACACGCTAAACGCGATTGGCTTGTAGCCCTGGGAGTGTCCATGAATCGGGTCAAGTTTAATGGCATAGTAAGATAGTATTATATGCCGGTTTTAATCTTACATTTCAGTGCGTTTTGGCTTAAATATAGGTACCTATAATATATTTATATAATGCACTATAAATGCTATAATGTTATATGTTTAAAAATGCTATGCCATATCTTTAAAAATAGTAGGACAGTCATATTTTAGTGCAAAATACGTACACGTCCTACACAATTAGTATGAATTTATTAGATACATCGTAAGAAATATAATATATTACATTATTATTATTAGACATCGTACCTATTCATTATTCAACAGCGTATAAACGTAAGTGATTCGTAGCCACGTGTGTAATATGTGAAATATATACTAACAATATTATTTATAAATAATTATCTAATAAGTTCATATAACAGAGCTTCATTGATCCCATTGGATTTTTAACTTAAAAAATATATTTTCTGAGACAGAGGCAGGTAAAAAGTCAAACTAGTCAAACTTTTTCTATATTTATCTCGCTCTTCATATAGGTACGCGGGACGCTTTCGACATGTTCTGACTTCCACATCAGCTAGTATCTGATCAATTTGGTCAAGATAGGTGATTCTTGGCCTTCCCCAGCCTCTCCATCAATCCATTCATTCGTGTGTATGTATTTCTGTGTGGAAGATTAGAAGCGCAACACATTCCAAGTTTGCATTAGAAATTAAAGGATCTTAGACTTGTTTTAATGCCAGTATGAGATAGTATAATGTAGTTCAATAGGCTATACAGACAAAGCATTAAGTTTGCGTCGCAACACGAAGTTTTTTAATAATTAGTTGCCTAGCTATAGAAATAAAATGTTGACCTTTTTGTTAGTTCGCTAAAGGATCATAAAAATACTGTTATGACACTATATTATCAAAAATATCTCAATATTGAAAATTAAAAGTGATATCGTGAAATCTGAAATATTCATGAATGTAAAGTTCAGGGTTGTATGGTCACGACTTTACAGTTGTTTCGACCCGATATCAATTAAGTTTGCTTTCAATTCACTAGTAGAGATTCCTCAAAAATGCTCTGCAACGTCAGCCTTTTTGTAATCGAGTGCTGATAATATCAGCGTGTCGACGACATTTGAGCTTATTTTTTAATTTGTTTGTATTTTTTATGTACCTGGTGTATTATTGCTGTTAACATTAATTTTATCAAATTAATTTGATAAATCATTTGGACATAATAATAAACAGTTACAATGAATACTTTGACTAAATTCGTTGACTGTTTAATATTTAATGATTTGTTTAATTGTTGATTTGTTTGATTGTTTGATTAATTGATGTTGTTTGATTTGTTTATTGATTGCTTGAAAGTAAATTTATGTTAGTTTGAACAATAAAGCACATTTTTCTACTTGAATTTTTCTAACATAAAATATAACTTTTCAATTCGACCATGAGGTAAGCACGGCCGCCCTTCAATATAAATTACAAACAATTTAATTGAAATAAAAGTGTCTAATATGCTCATTGGACTATTTCATTATGCGAAAATATAACGAAGAATATTATATAATAAGTAGGTATACCATCGTATGAGAAAAAAATACAAATTATCTTTTATCTGTTAAGTAAGTACAAGTATTTGCGCAATTGAGAAGAGATAAAGATCACGCGCAGTTTGCGACAAATATTGGCATAAATCTACAAATGCATAGAAGCTTGTTAACGTATTAAACGATGATCATCAACCTGTTTCCGTCCACCGTTGGATGTAAGCCTCTGAAATAACAAGCTACTGAGCTGGATCTTCAATTCTTCGCATCTTCAGCGCACCACTGTCACGTACTTTGTTAGCGTCCTACGCTACTCTTACCAAGTCATAGTCTCCACCCCAGAATACGTCTTCTCCAACGGACATTACGTAATTAAACTAAAGTTACTTTGCAATAATACTAGATCACTGTGTATTTATTATGTGTGATGGGAGAGTCAGAAGCATCCAAAACCTGCATGCGTGTCTGAAGAGACGATTATAGAAGAAGCACCTCAGGAGCACAGGGACAGAGCCATCTTACTTTTTGATTGTCTCTGCCAGCTCCGTAAGGGACCTAGCGTGACAATATAATAATAACTCGAATTACTGTTTACTTCAAAATTTAACCCGTTTGTGTGATATATTTTGCGGGGATTGTAAAATAACGATAAACTTTACTTTATTAAAATAAGTATTTTTATCTTCTTTCCGCTACACAGACATTCACTTTCATTGCATGAATATTTTTTGTCAATACCAACCTGCGTGCCGAAAGCCGATAAAAGTGTAAAGTTGTCAAGTCAGTGATTAATATATTCAAAGCATATCAATTCGCAATAGAAAAATAACAAAAACAGGCAATGCTATGCGGGTATAATGAATGAATTCGGAGTTCATTTACATGTACATACATATGTACCCATATTAACAGGTAAATATAGAACATTGCAATACATTTTGGTATAATTTTATTAGAAAAGGAGGAAAATAACAATTATGTTATTCATAAGGTTCAGTACCTACTGGGGATGTCCACAAATAAAATCGTGGGTGTACCAGCGACTCACAGCAGGTAAAAAACTAAAATTGAATACGTAATGTCCCCATACACATCGCCCTTACCATATTATACATAGATGCATTTAATAATCCTTTATATATCTTTGCCTTCCTTGCCGGAGTAAATACTTATCAATTACGTGAAAAACAATTTGAACTTTGCTATTTCACAATCAAATGTTTCTATTTACATATAAAAAACGTAAAACTTGTATATTAAGACGGAGGTTAGGCTGTAAAAAGCCATATCGTAATAAATCATAAGATCCAGAACGCGTGTTTCCTATAACATTTCACTTTACTGGTACTAACAATAAGTCTACGTAATACTCAGAGTAAACGTAGGTACTAAAGTCCGGTACATTCAGAAAAGGTACCTCTGTACTGTGATTTACTCGGGGCGTAGTAATGTTGCGCCGGCGCATATACCAGCTGATAGAAAGTGTGCAGCAACAACACAGTTGTTGACAGGTCGCGGCGAGGCACGGACGTCGAACGCGACGCAAATGTTACCGACTGCACGCGGGAAATAGTTGCGTCTGTATCGTGAATTAAAATTCAAAAACTGTATTGAATATTCAATTGGTATAACTTGCTGACTTAAAATGGGTGCCAGTGATAGGATTGTCTTCCTGTTCCTATTCATTTCTGTAGCCACAGCTGTTCCCACTGGCTCATCGAGAACAGCTAAGATCGATGGTATGTATTTTTTTTATTTATGTAGCAAAGACTTTATAAGCAATTACCTACGTAATAAAAGTATCCAAAATAGATTCGTATTTTTATAATAAAACAATAGTATTTAGGGATTGTTAGAAAAAATGTTGCAGAAGGCTTTTAACAAAAATGTCACCACTATTGTAATATGCCAGAAGTGTCAAAATACATAATACAGGAAAAGCAATAGCCTGGTTATTTGTCGTTGAAAAAAAAAAACTTATGCAAGGGAGTTCACAGTTCGAAACAGTTACAAAAGCTGTGCAAAACTTTTACGGACAATTTCACGGCAAATGAAATTATTCGCGCCTATGACTGACAATGACCCACTGAAGGAAACAAGACGTCACGGTCTGGCGGGTGGCAAAATGTGAATCTACCATACCTAAAACAAACGAAACCTTTTTAAACTTTTTAATGCAGAGCGGCCAGCGAACTGTGTGATATGAATATATTTAGTTTCGTGCTTAATAAAAAACATACGCTAACGAATTTACTTGGCGCTATTACAATTTTCATGCAATCTCTTGACCCTGAATATACGTATGCATCTCGATGCTCAGTTAGATAAAACTCACCTACATTTTAATCTTACTATATTACATTATCATTTTGACCAATATTAAAATAAAAAACAAACAAACAAAGCTTGCACAAAAATGTTGGAACATCATTTCTCAAGCTCATGTCTCAATCCTCCGGAAAGAACAGTATTGCGTTTGATATAATAACAGGGTTCTTGCAAGTCTTTTGTTGCACTGCATTTGTCCCCCTATTGTTTACTCAACTATAAGCCAATCATAAGGCACTTCAAAAGTAGGACGGACTCGACATCGGATACCATCTCAATCTGTGCAAGCAAATTTCGTACTGTGTCGCGAAAATTTGTACAAGCAAAAATAATACAACTCATGTGGTAAATTTCATTTAACAAAAATCTTACATCCCTTTTATGTTGATTACCCTTAAAGTCCCAAATCTCGATCTTAAAGTAGACAGCAAGATCTTAGACAAGATTTTAACGCAAACATTAACTTAGCTCAGTAATTTTTAATTGTTATTCGGCTACCAATTTTTTATCTTTTTACATCCAATGACACAGCCGTTCTTTGTTAGACACAGAATTAAACACATTCTAATAAACACAACAAACAAATCTAGATAATCCGTTTCAGAACACAACGAACAATGTAACAAGAAGGGGTCATCAAATTGTTGCCTAACTCGATTTTCTTTATCCAAGGTTTCATTCCAATTCCAATATTGCCTAATTGTTCTAAGCCGCGCTGGCTGACAATGGAAGTTTGAACAGTTAATGCTCAGCAGTGAACAGTTTTTCATCGCTATTGTTTAAAATGTCGTTATGGAACGGAACCGTTCACTTCCGAGGAACTCGCTTCTCTTGTGCAACCCACGTGAGACACTTCACATGTCAGTAGCGTATGCGTCTAACCTCATTCAGACCCGTATTGTCTATTTAAACGGCTTCATTATGCTGTGATGCACAATTTTATTAAAAATATAGCTATTACACGTGCTATTTTAATTCATTATCAAAATTCATACGGGGTAGCGAAACATTACAATATGCAGTGAGTTTAAATATTTCCCATTGAAAAACAAAGCTTTGATTATATACGATATAATTGCACTACCAAGAGAAAGAATATGCCCAAAACGACCCTAATATATAGCTACGTAGGTTATACACTTTATAACCGGAACCTTCTATAACTTCGCAACTTGTATTTCAAATAAATTCCAATTCGATTTTTGTCGAAAAGAATTCTTATTAAAGGTACAAAATACGGGATTGTAGGCATTGAAAATATGTAATTTAACGCATAATGTAAGAATCCTTTCTTAATAATACTATAATTCTTTAAACCTTTTACCGGCTGTTGGAATTTATTGGAGTTCAATATCCTTGACGGATCCCGACTCTCCAATATTGACAGTGTGCTCACTCGAAATTTTACGACCTTACCTCGACTTAAGGGCCCTTCGCAAGGGGATTCGATACCTACCGAAACGGTAGGTAGTATTTAGGTGCAGTTTATTCTTAAGTATCAAGGCTGTTTTATATTTAATTCCAAAATTACAACCACTTATGAGGGATTAACATTCTTTTTCTTGCTTGAAAAATGAATAAGGTACGAAAATCAAAGCGAATTCAAAGTACTAATTACAACAACGTTTGGAATCGTAAACTAGAACGCTTCGTTTAGCACATTTTTTAAAAACTATCGCAACTCAAAGCATTACCCACATCATGTATGACCGCATTAACAGGTGAATCATTAATGATGTAAAAACACAATCAACAATTAAATATGCAATTCGTCGATAAGACACGTTTAAATATTATAATATTATCAGATTAAAATTCAATTGTATATTTGTAATGTCGGTTGATGTAACGATTGCTAATAACTTTGTTATATCAGTCGTATGGTAAATGCAAGTGTTTTTCAAAAATTTCTGATGCCTATTTGTAATATTGATTACACGTTTCATCATACAATCACCGGTTACAATACCTTATCGTACACTTACATTGATTACATTCGGTTATATCACCTCTGTTGTGTCTCAACCTGTACATTTCGGTGTATGGCGATACCCAAATTGTATTACTGACATAATGCTACCGTGTATTAATGACATAACGTCATATGTAGGTATGTTCATTGAATAGAATAGAACGAAACAGTATTATTGTCAAAGTATAAATAACGTTTGACAATTGGTAAATTTATCTGTTTTACACTTGATTTTAAATTTATTCGTTATCTAGTTTCTTGTGTTTAAATGACAATACAGAATGGGGGTGATGCGGGGTTCGATAAGACCCGATGACTTTTTGTTTTATTTATTTATGTATTTTTACATATTTATATTTGGCATTCAGCGCTTTCTGCCTACCTCGTGACGAAAATGACGTGGAAATAATAACTATTATTGTCATATTATTATCGATTTCAACGTATATTGAGACTCTCTTCCAAATAATAATTACACTTTCATTTAAACCCATATGGAGAGGCTTTTAGCAGGGC
This sequence comes from Parelbella ahira ahira, assembly GCA_018244795.1. Taxonomy (NCBI): domain Eukaryota; kingdom Metazoa; phylum Arthropoda; class Insecta; order Lepidoptera; family Hesperiidae; genus Parelbella; species Parelbella ahira. Next base: position 7,270 of record DWME01005921.1, on the reverse strand, counting down.
TAAAGAGATTTCAGATTCTAGAGCACTCAACTGAACGTCTAAGAAAAGGAGTTGTACGACACATTAGGTATATAAAAATAAAGTACGTTCGGAATGTGCCAAAATATATTCTCAAAGTGGGTAGTACACGAAATAAGTTTGAGAACCTACAGCGTAACTGGTGTTGCATCTCTAACGCATATCTTCACTAACTAGTCCGAGCAGGAATTCCTTATAAAGCCGTATTTCTGATCGCGGGGTTATCGAACTCAAATATAAGCAAGATTTATCTGATTCCCAAATGACCGCGATACTGATAATTTCAAGGGGAACTAGTTCTAATAAGAGCATAAAATTATGTATAAATAAATTAGTTCCATATACCTAAATGGTTGTTCAATGGCCTTGACGCATGTCATTCTGAACGATGAAAAGGTTGCCGAAGATAATGACTGTGATGAAATATTTCTTTGATTAATAGATTATATGAATACATCAATAACGCCACCGCTTATGATATATTTTTGTATTGTTTATATAAATACCTATATTTTTCAGTGAAAGTGATATAAATAATTAAGTAAAATATTTATTTATTTATTCTTTTTGTAACACCTTATGCTAGGCGATACAAGGGCTTACTTAATGCCTTACTTATAAATATTGTTGCTACAGTATTGCTAAAACGAACATTATTATTCAGAGATTTATCTCGAACATTCCCATACAATCAGCTAACGACTGCAATCGATTTGTTCTTCTTCAAATATACAAAATCGAACATATCTCTTACATAATAGCATTTATAAGGAATTAACGTATAGGAATAAAATATTTACGGTCTTAATTTATAAGGAAAAACGTGATGTAAACGTAACTAGTTACATAGCTTTTCCGGCCCGGTATAGGAATAGTTCGTTATACTTACATAACTCACATCTAGCTATGGAAAAGACATGTACCACTCTTTTCATTCAGGAACCGATAGAAGTTTACTTATGATAAAATATAATAATACTTTGGGACATCTCCAAGCACATCTAATCCCAAATTAAGAGAGCTAGCGTAACCAGACCGCCTATAACCTACATATACATATACATACAAATATATGTACCCATATCGTTTTTTTACACCCAGACACGGTACAAATACTTGTGCTCATCACTCAAATATTTATTCTGGGTGGGAATCGAACCCACAACCCCCGGCGCAAGAGACAGGTTCACTAACCGCTGCACCAACTGGGTCAGTCATAAATCAATACATCTGTAAATACATGATCGATTAGAATAATGTGGTCGGACGTCAACTTTCCAGTCTCAAGCCACTAATTTGCAATTATATCAAACTGCTTTGAAACTACACGATCGAACCAGGCTTTCTCCAGAATCAGAGACATACAGTATGTAACTACAACATCAGAAGAAAGAAAGCGAATATAGCTTACCAAGAGGAAATACACATTAAATATACTTAACAAAAATATCACTATGGTGTCTCTCCACGCACGGCAATCTGTTCCCAAACTAATTGGAACATGTTATGGTAAACTCAACCACTGATAAACTACATACGTATCCATATATTTAATTTCCGAAACCGACCTATGTACCACGATATCAATAGAACCTTTATACACCCGGAAGGAGAATCACACTCTCACTACAAAACTATCACAGCTTTCATAAACTAATACATTAAAAATTTGAGAAATTAAATGCAGGTATTGCAGCTTCATTTACAAGCGAGGATAAAATGAAGATTGCCTCAAATCAAAGGAATGACTCGCAATATAACGAATTAAAATAAAACCAAATCGATTAATACGAGGACGACTTGTGTTACGAAAAGTTTATATTAATTGTATGGAGGCTGTATGCCGAGTTGAATGAACAGCGAGATATAAAGGCAAGTTCAAAACACACGAAAACTCTCGCAGATGACTCGTTCGATTTGCAAGCGAACTGTATATAATTTATCCTTTTCAATAAAAATCAAATATATGGCGTCTTAAAGGTAAGTCAGTTTTCAGGTTTTGACGTATGCTCCCAAACGAAAGGGTCTGCATCAGTCAGTACTCAGGTCATTGCCTCCACACAACTCAAGGTAAAGTGAAAGTGTACGAAATCGAAAGTTTAAGCGAATCAAAGTCTTTTAAATATTTTTTTTCCTTTTATCGCAAAATTCTACCTAGCACCTATATAAAAGAAATTCAAATAAGACCATGAGATAATTTAAATCATCGGTCGGTTTAACTCGACAATTTACTTCCAATCTCTCTTTGACAGCCATCGAACGAATCAAAAAACATAAAACAAGCGATGCAAAATCTGTGTACTGTCTATCATAATCTCATGATCCGATATTTTTAGTATATTGAAATCGGATAATAATATGAACATAAAACGGATGCAATAATTGAAATCAACGTACATGTAGGAAGTGAGAGATGAATACAGAACAAGCGCATCAGGTCTTTAAGGTTAGGGATATTTGTAATAATAGAATACAGAGCAGTGTAGGCAGTGTGAGAAGTAGTGCTCTGCGATCCCCAACTCGCTTGTCCAGCGTTCGGATTACGTGCATAAACCCTTTGAGGGAAGCCTGTGTTCATCAACCGACTTAAATAGGTCGATGATGATGATGATGATTGATCGTTTAGTACCAAATGTTCCGCTAGATAAAAGCAAAATATGTTGCTATAGAACTGTTGCACAAATTCTCACTGAATAGTACATTCAATAGATTGATGGAACAAAATTAGACGCAAGATGAAATCTTTCTTGAGTGATTGGCGCGCGACATGCAAATTGTTCCAACTCTAGATGCATAATAACATCATAATAACACTCACGCTTGCAGCGTTACACCATCATTATGCCTCGCTTCAAATAATATTCATGGAGAAATTGAATACCCGTTCTTCTCCAAAAACAGTTTCATATGTTGCAGACACGAAAATATGATTATTGTTTTCCATTCGTTTTTTTTGATTCTTAATTATAAATAATGGTTCTAATTTAAAAAGGGATATATAATTAAAATTACATATACTTAATAATAATTTAAAATTGCCATTTATTTTAAGTAATTTAAAATTTATCATTTGACAGTTGGCTCACCAATTCCATGGGACTTAAACATAACTTTTGAAACGTGCGAGTGTATTACACTCCTCTGCATACCCCTCGAGGATTATAGGCGTAATGTTACATTGATGTATCATTTATATTGTCATATAAACAATTTTAATCCCTTCGCGACAGAACATTTAGAGGAACTCAACAACACCTCAACAAAGCCAGCTTGACATTTCACTCGTTACATTTAATTCGAAAAGTCAGGTCAGGTCGCGTTAGTGTTTAGATAATGACTAAACAAAGGGCCCTCATGGCGTGCAAGACATGATGTATAGGTATGTGATAAAATGGAAGCGGTATCATATGAAATAACGATACCTATTCCCAGAAATACACCCGAATCTCCATTATGATTTCTTAAAGCTAGATTCAATAATTCATATCATTGTTATTCTTATTATCGACAGTAACTTTTACATAACGAATAAATAAAAAGTAAAATAAATTTGAAAGCAAATACATTAATTCGTTAAATGTAGATTTTTCAACTGACAAAACACGGCGAGAAACTTGTCTTTTCTTAATTGTGTTTTTTTTTACTATTATAACACAACCTTTTTTATTGTCATAATATTTGGGCGTATTCATATTAATTAATACTGATAGTTATAATTATTGCTATCTAATTAATATTTTTTTTATATTTTGATATGTGCAACATATCCATATTTTTATTGCCAATACTTTAACAGCTTTGTTTCATTACCTCCTTCATCGGTACAGAAATATGGAACTTGTCGCTGTTATAGAACACGTACAAAGCAGACAATGAATAGCGAAAGTCGCATCGTAACGAGATCAAATCATCACGAACAAAACAAAAAAAGAAAAAAATTAAGAAGCATTCTGCACCTCAGAATTCTTCAGTCTTAAGAGATATCTGGAGTTATAAAAAAATATATTATAAATATAATGAGAAAAGTATGCGGATCTAATTACTAACCTTCACAAATTACAGGCAGTTAAAGCAGGAGAAATCATTATTTAATATATAATTGTTACTAATTGTCATCCGGTAATTTTCCTTAATTAACACTGAAACTAATTATAATAAGTCACATTATACGTTTAAACAATAAATTATTATGTTTTTTATTTTTACGAGTAGGTATATCACCACGCTAAGTCCCATATGGGGTAGATAGAGAGCGCCACAACTTATATTTTAACCTCGCAAACCTGACAGGCTCCATCGGCAAGAAATCTTATAAAATCAATGTCCAATTGCCTAAGTTTAAATGACTTGATATAAGCTGTACAGTGTTTAGTGAGGGTTTATACATAAGATTATATATGTATTACATATGTAAATATTCATGGAATACAATAAAATTGTTATGGCTAACGAATTTCACCACGTAACCGGATTTCACTTGCCATTTATGTCGCTATCCGGAAACGTGTTTAAGGAAGAAATATTTCATTCTGATATACTGCGATATTCCGTGGCGTTCCGCCTGCCAAAGGTCTCGGCGGGTCAGTGTTGAATCGCTTTGAGTTTCCTATAAAAGTATATATACTTTCTTCCTGTTATTTGATATATCCTTTATAGTTAATCATCATCCTCATCAGCCTTTTTATTGATTCCTTGTTGGACAGGGGTTTCAGAATAAAGAGAGTTAAGGCCATAATCTGCCACACTGGTCAATCGCGAGTTAGGAGACTATTATAGTTAATATGAGATTATATTCTTATTTTTAAGTATTAATTATTTTTCTTTTTTGAACTATTCTCTCATTAAACTATTTGCATATGAAATGAAAACAATTTAACAGTGTATAATTTTTAATAATAGTTTTAGAAAATCATTTTCGTTCGATAGCATTCTGATTTGTAGCTTGGAGTCTTAATTGGCATGGTCTCGATATATGGCTATTGACTCACGTCCTATTTCAACAGACGTATAACAGGCGAACGAAACTTAGGAGTATTATACTCCCCTACCAACTCCTTTAAGGAAATATAGGCGTGAAATTATGTACGTAGATAGCTCACAGTATATGTATATTAAACTTGAGAAAATCTATCCTTCACGATTGACTTTAACGAAGTCGTATCTCATGCCATCAAATGTCAAGGAGGGCTTCATACCAGGCTTAGTAAAGGATATCGATGGAGGCAGAACGGCTGTTACGACACTCCCACGATCACAATGCCAGAACACGTGTAGGACTGTGTCGAAATGTGTATTGTCGAAAATCTTGCACTCTTTACAAGCTACGATTGCATAGCATTTCGACGACAATTGTATTTAATGTGGGCATGTCGTAAAATATAAACTGTAACCGATGAAGTTTGCCAACCTGATACAGAATCGAAATTTGAAACTGTTCGATATTTCAATAACCGTCAATAATCGTAGCCTAAAGTGCTTGTGCATAGAATTCAGTGAGTAGGTGAGGTAAATTAAGACAGGACAGGCGATAGACGTAGAAATATGTATTCTACATGAAGCGGCGTGAATCATAAAAAACTTTTTAATAGGTTCTTAAGCGAGCCGTATCATTTTTTACAACAAGCGATTATTAAAAAGTATAGTATTTTCGCCGACATATATAATTGATGCTATAAAATACAGATGACAAATAATACAATCAAATGTAACTCCGCTGATGATGGCAATAAATATCAGCGATTAAATCTCCAAAGCGGAGCACATTATCAGCGAGATGCGTCTTGACTGTTGAGTCGTTACGTCACTCCTTATGGAGATAAAAGGATTTGAAGAAAGAAAACATATGAGGCATTAGTCAACGTCGAACACGAGTAAGGCATATACATGTAAGGCACAAGAGAAAGTGATGGCGACATGATACATCAGCATAATCTGTTTCAAGCCATGAAAAGCTCACGTCCGGGTCTTTTATGGAGATGTTACGAGATTTTCGGGTATAAGGACTTCGTATCGATATAAAATCAGATAACAGTTTGATTTATCGCAGATATTTTTTGCGAAATTGGACGCAGTATGGTCGTAAAAATTACAAATGTGTATGATCATGATACACGTATCCATACTCGTATGCACATATTGAAATATATTAGTCATGACTTTTTAAGCTTTATTAATATGTACAGTTCAATAAAACATTTAAAATAACTGAAGTAGACATTTTATGTGTAAATTTACGATAACAATAACTGAAGTAGACATTTTATGAGTTTAATTTGGCGTGACGGTATAATAATAAATAAGTCAAAAGTTGCCAATGCCTGTGCATAACATAATATTCGTGTAACTAATTTCGACAGTCGCTGTCACTTTGGATAATTTTGAACCGATGAAAAATCGTGACCGTCTTAGGGTCTTGAACGCAACACCACTCACAATCACTGTGATTTGCCAAATCCTTACTATACCAAACGCTTGGCACGTAATCGATAATGGACAATTATCGTCGTACCTACTATTACTCGATTGTCCCAAATCGTCATTTGCAAGAACAATTCGGTCGCATGACCTCCAGACGTCAAATGTCATGTCTATTAAAGAGTCGTAACCTGTGACAATGTCTCACTGTGTCACTGACTCTGCCAAACTTATAACTCTCGCTGTGTCACTGACTCTACAATACTTACAACATCCTTATATATAGTTATATTTTGCATGAATTGAGCTGTTTCTGCATCTTGACTAATCGTAACAAGTACTACACGTCTTACTAATATCATATTATGAATTCATATCGGCATTTTACTATAAAATGTTTCGTGAGTATTTATTTATACACGTGATTATATATGTACCGACTGATCTCAAGTACGTTTTTCGGGATGGCCCGACTAGTTTCGGACCTGAACGAGGTCTTCAGTCTGCGCCACGACCTAATGATGAAGTTCATGATGAAGGATCTCGTACAGATCCGAAACTAGTCGGGGCAACCCGAAAAACGGACGTGAGTTAAGCCGGATAATATATAATCATTAATTCGGCATATCAATTCATAGTACTTACTTAAAATATGTCTTGTAATTTTATTATTACACTTGTTTGTTTTATATTATAATCTCAATGCCTTCTTGGTCGTGCGGTTGCAAGCGCGACTGCCGATCGAGAGGTCCTGGATTCAAATCCCGGGGTGGGTATCTACTACTGGAATTTTATGATTTAGAATTTCCAGTAGTGATTCGGAATTTGAATCTGGTCC
>DWME01005920.1:0-14294 GCA_018244795.1 Parelbella ahira ahira | reverse complement strand
CTGCTGAACATAGGCCTCCCCTAGAGCGTGCCACGTTGTTTGGTTCTCTGCCTTCCTCATCCAATGCCTACCGGCGACCCATGAATTACAAACATGAAGAGGCCTTATTGTAGGGGCATTTTAAAGAAAAAATTGTTAAATATCTAGGATACATTTTTTTATGAAATTGTGGATTATGACGATTTGAGATCCATGGGCATATGAATAATATTATCAAAATAATTCAATTTATTGAAAAATGCATATCAAAAACCTAAACTAAAATCCTAAGTGTAAGTTGATCAAAGTCTAACTATGCGTAGGGTAGAGCGTCAAATAAAAAGAGGTACGCACGTTTAATATAAGTGATCCCTCTGGAACTGAAATGTTACCGAGAGGGTTTTAGAAGAAATACCAAGTAATGAGAGTGTCTTACCCCCGGCATTTCTAAAATATTCGTCCCAACAAAGGAAAAAAGGGATAAAACTCTAAGATTTTTTGCCGTCTTCGATAATATTTGCTCTTACGTAAGCATTCTTATATTTTTAACGAAAATACTTGTGTCCCTGTGAATGAGGAACGCTATTTAAAAGTCGGAAGTATTTGACTCAAACGATCTTAAACATTGACTTCAGGTTTCTCTATTGTACTGTTCAAGATACCTAATAATTCTACCTAATACTCATTTTGAGTTATAAAACTTTTATAAGGTTATATGGCCTCGTTGGACGATTAGTTGCAAGCGCCACTGCCGATCAAGAGGTCCTGGGTTCAAACTCCGGGCCGGACACTATTGGATTTTTCTAATTTAGAAATTCAAGTAGTGTGCTCGGTGCATGGCAATAGGCTCACCACCCATTCCATGGGACGTAAACATTACTGGTGAAACGTGTCAGTGTACTACACTCCTCTGTCCACCCCTTCGGGGACTACAGGCGTGATGTTAGGTATTTTTATATGCAAATCAATTTGCTAAGTATATGGCAAGTATATAGAACACAAATTTTCTAGTAGAAATTTCTTAAATTGGCTCGGAGTCTGGATTTGTGCGAGTTGTATGGCAACAGGCTCACTACCCATTCCATGATGGGATGTAAACGTAATTGGTGAAACGTGGGAATGAATTACACTCCTCTGCCTAACCCATTAGCAATTACAGGCGTAATGTTACATTTTGTACAATACCGTATGATGCTATTACCACCAGAACTTCCAACTACTAGATGGTTTCGACTCGAAAAGCACTTCTGATTTTGCCTGGCTCTTTCACACCTTATTATCTAATGTTTAGATTGAATCCTCCGTAGGCTAGATATTATATTTTAAACAGCATCCATCTGTTTCGAAGTTTCACGTACTCATGTACAAAAGCACAGTGTAGTTACGTTAAGTGGGATCAACTCAGAACTCTTCTTCAGTTGTCACCTGAAGCCTACATATTAAGTTCTGTATTTCTGCGGGTCTATTTATGGTATTTTTTGGTTTATATCTATCCCACCATGCGATGTAGGTGGGATTTTTCACCTAGAAACATGCTTTAGCCTTTTTAGAATAGGACTTACTAATTTTCTCCTCCAAAATATTCTATGAAAACCATAAAAGTTCTTTAATAATAATAAATAAATAAATAAATTTAATCGAGATTAGGACACAGACAAATATTAAGAGATTCTCATTAAGACTAGAAAGATTTGTTTGTTTCGATCCGTTGACAATATTGTTATAATAAAATCTATCAAATTCTCGTTGGGCGTAGACGATTCAACGGTGGATGTAATTTAAGGGCACAACACGTCTATCGCCCTAGAGAAGTTCGGAGGCATCTGACCTTAGAGCAACGACCTTTCGTGTTGTATAAGTAGCTGGCACCCCCGGCTTCGGCTGTCTGAAACAGTACACGCGACAAAAGTTTCAGTTCAAAGATTTTGCCAAGTTGTATTCGATGTATCGAATAATCGAATAATATCGAATAAACCGAAACGAATAATTCGTTTACAATAACTTTGACTTTAAATAATATTCGAACATTCGATAATGATCATTTGTTAGATTGAACTAACGTTGTTTAAGACCTTATAAGTAGTTAAATAGGAATTTAATTTAATAATAAATAAGCTGCAGAACAAAATATCAGTGTTGATAATTAATGTTTTTATTTATGCCATTCAGTGTACAAATAGTTCATATTTAAATAAAAATGAACTTAATATTGAATATTTTTAAATGAGGACATGATATTTAGTTATAAAAATATTTCAATTTATGAATCATATAATTTAACTCGAGTTTAAATTAACAGCCGAATTCCATAGAACAAAAGTAACAACTAGTCATTGTAACGCATTAATATGTCTAAAAGATTTTCGTTATAGTTCTGTTATTTTTATCTTCTTGGGGACAGTGGGAACGACAAAGATCTTATAAGCTTTTCTGTCAGTCCCCTTTACTTTCATTAATCACTTGACAGAGGGGTATTTGGAGTGAGAAGACCGGAAAATAATTCATTAAAATATACATTGCTATGGAAATGGTGCATTATAGTATTTATTATTTATTAATTATTTTCCTCGTCTATTTAAATAAAAACCTGGTTAGTAAGTAAATGATTATTATAAGAACTCGAAACTACACATCTTGAATTGCATCATCTTTTCACTGCGCTATAGTTAATTGCGATATTTTTATCTTTTCACATGTACCATTATATCCTCTTTAATTTTAAAGTTCGCCTTTCGTTATACGCCCTTATTGGTGAACAACAAGAAATAGATCTATTGTTAAGTAAGATGATACAAACAAACATTCAACAACAACTTTCAACATATATAAATATTTTATTCTTCTTTAGTGTATATTTCGCTTGCCTCATTTTCACAATTTCTCGCGTCCCTTCGCTATGGAAATATGAAGTAAATATCCACCAAGGGAGCTTAGGTCGTATAGGAAAATTTAGATTTTGTTTCTACATCCATGAAAAATATTCAGCAGTATCAGGCGATATTCTGTTGGTGGGTACAAAGTAATTTTATCTAGATATGGACGAGACGTGGAGAATATCTTACGCATACCAAGTTATATCTGAAACAGCTATTTGACTCACAAAGTGAACGGCGTCAAAGGGAGAATCGAAAGTTCCTGCGTATATTTAATAAGTTGTAAACTACAAGCCGTCTATTTATTCATTGTATGCGCATAACTTTATATGATCCTGACGGACTTACAGCAGACGCGTCACATAATCCATACAAATGCCTATGTGCGTCCACACGCACGCATAGGTACACACACCCACCCACACACAAAAATGCACATACCTACAGACGCACGTAAACAGCCACACACACACGCATACGCGCTCGAACACACAGCCACGCAAGCGCACACACACACATCAATATATATATATATATATACATTCTTTCAAATTAAGTAATGTGTGCGTTCGATTCTTAGATAAGAATCGATAAACCTTATCGATTAAGCTTTTAGGACCGCACTTAAACTCCCGACAAGACGGATCATCCATTAACCCGCATCTGCCGGTGTGGTCTAAAAGGTCGCAAAATGGATAATACTAATAAATCCTTAGGGCACCTCCGACATGTCTATATGGTTCTAAGAAAGCTTTTTGCTTCGCTAACCATATACATATAAAACAAATGTACATATACATATTTGGAGGGTCTATTTCAATACCTTTTAATAAATATGTATATCAATTCGACGTCGTTGTTAGAAACATTACAATTATATTATAAATATATTATTGTCAAGGGCTTAAAGTATTTTGCAATTAAACTAGTATACATATTTATTTGCAAACAATATCATGTATAATGTTTTAATTACATGTTCCGAATCTATGAAACGACAAGTTAATATGTTACAAATAATTTAATATTGTGTATTGCGTAATAATTTGTGGAAATTTTAATGCAAATTGAAATAAATACTTAAAGCGCATTTATTAAAGAGATGCGCGCTACGGATTTGAGCCCAGCACTCACGGAGTGAGAGGCTAAATTCTTAACCACTGTTCAAATCACTGTTATGCACTGCAAACAAGAACATAATATCAAAATCTAGACGCATAATAAAATACACATAAGCTTAACAACTGAAAATAAAATACTTTTTGAAAATAGTAATTTATTATTTATTTATTTAATTCGTGTCGTCATTATTTGTTATCCAGCTCTAGATCTAGGACACTTTTTTTCACAGGGAAAATCTGTATATTCCTCGGGCTATAACGAAAATATTGTGTTCGAGAAAGAATTAAACAAAAACTGTGTAGAATTCAATGTCAAAAATGGTACCTACTTTTTTCTATTAATTGATTTGAGAGTCCAATATACGTGATGACTGCCGCGTATCTCAAGTGGTTGCAAGCGCGACTCATGATCGAGAGGTTTTGAGTTCGATCCTCGGGTCGGGTACTATTGTGTTTTTCTAACTTAAAATTAGGAGTAACCCGCAGTATGGATTTGTTCCTGGTATATGACAATCGGCTCACCCCCTATTCTAAAATGCAACGTAAACGTAACTGGTAAAACGTGGGAGTTTACCACACTCCTCTGCCTATCCCTTCAGGGACTACAGGCATGAACTTGAGTTAGTACTAACTCGTAGGTGACATTACATCGCCACATAAAACGATCGGCACTGTTCTTATACGATATAACGAGACCCGACCGTGGCACGAGCTCGCGTTGTATATAAATAACGGCTCAATCCCAGCACTGCTGTTGCGAATTACGTAGCCTTAAGACCTTCCGCACTTAACTTGATTATAGGCTTGCGAGGAACGGCTCTGGAACAATGCGGAATTATTTTTCGATTTCAAACGAATTTGGTTTTTGTAACTAGCAACTTTTACGTCCTTTTATTGCAGAAATCCATGTCGCTCGAAGTTCTATTAAGAATAATTTGTAAAGTGTGTTGAATTATTTCCGTTCAAAATACACTGCACATGTGTGTTATACACAAATAAATATACGTCGTTAGAAATGAAAGCTCGCCTCCTAAATGAATTAAAATATACGTAATTACATAATAATTAATGCTTTTGTAATTTTTATACAAAGAAATAAAAAGAAAGTTTTATCTGCAGCCACCATAAATTCATTTTAGACACATAACAATTATTCTTGGTTTATTTAATTTACATCGTATTTACACTGATATGTAGACTTATAATACCTATATAGATTTTTTCCTTAGTCATCACGGTAATCCTTTACGTTGTAACGTTTCGTCTCCATACAGCTTTCGCAGCGTGAAAATCGCAACGGTAATCCATTTTATTTTTAAACAAACCATAAATCATCCGTATCTCAGACGGAAGTTCCCCGTCCCTTTAATAAATATTTTCGACGGCGTCATAAACAGCGCGGTTACTTCGAAAGATACGGGTCAAAAGGCTTTGTTTGAGTCGAAGAATTATAACCTTAACAAAGTGGTTTCGAACAAAGTATTAAATACAATTTTTCATTCACGATTATGAGAAACGAGAAAATATGCCCAGTTTTGTATCAGCTCGTTTCTTTAGAAGATCAAAATGAAGCTCAGGACATATGGAACAAATTTAACAATGGTTGACACAGATTAAAATTTTGATTTATCTGTGTTTGCATTTGAAAGTACGATAGAAAATCGTAATCATACTGAAAGGACTTATGTTTTTTACACTGTGGCATTACTAAGCAAGAAATGCGCATATATCGATAACCCACGCGAACGTCGCCTCTGATTAACGACCTGCATACAGTCTAGAGACATTTCTTGCGACACCTCTAACTACCTCTCCCGTTCTCACTTTAAGTACTTTTGCAATATTTCACCCCCTTTTCCTCAAAATTACTTAGATATACGATTCTGATTGCATTACAATTAAGCCCAAACAAAAATTTTTGCACATTTAGTTCAAGTCGCAGATGCTGGATGGGACAAGCCGAGGACAGGGCGCGATGACGCTCCTTACGGGAGGCCTATGTCCAGCAGTGGACGAAGATAGGCTGAGGATGATGATGATGATTTCAAGTGAATTGTACGGACAAATTATACATCTTAACAAATGGTTAAACCAAAATAGAGTTTTAATTCTTCCAATAAAAAAGTACCCATATTTTTTTCAAAGTATCCAAAGATTGGTTCCAACAATGAAAGACCCACGTCCAGCGATGAACCCCGATGGGTTGTAGACACTAGAATCGAACCTTCCGGCCTCAAGACACGAGAAACATCTGCTGCTTAAGAGAGAATATGACCGATGTTTTATTCATGAGACGAGCAATAAGTTCAGAGTGAGCCCGGAATAATTTATCCCTTCACTGCCGTTTAGTGGCGTACTTTGACTGGAATAGATTGGAGACACTAATGATGTGATCTCGGGAACTTGTAAAATCGTTGATTAAATTTTTAAAGGGGAAAAAGTTTATCTCCTCTTACCACTGGCCCATTGGTGCAGTGCAGTTTTACTACGGTTCATAACTATCCTCTCATAGATGGTTGCGAATGCAATTATTGTAATATTTAAAATATAAAGCAACCCACGCTTTTTATTCTGGATTGAATTATTCTGTCAATAACTTAAATTTTATTATAATTTTAGTTTGAGGCGATGCATTATGATTGATTGTTCGATCTTCTACGACTGTAATGTAATCTCTTTGTGATTAAAAAATATTTTCTAGTGTTTAGTTCGATTAGCAATAAAAGCGTGTTTCTTTTAGTTTTTTTAAACTATTTTAAATGTAATTTTAGCGAGGTGCAAAATATGCAAACCAAGTCGGCAACGGATGACGATTCACCTATGCATACGTAAGTGTTGGCAGACGTGTAGCGAAAGGGCTTAGGACTGAACGCTTCGTTGAACTTGGGTCGTTTAGATATGCAAGAAGGGTAGCTGCTGTGATTTCAAAACTGCGGATCTTCTTGCTGGATACCGCGCACGATATGCAAACTGAGAGTGACGTTAAAGAAATGAGATGTATTAATCAGATTGGTTTAAATGTCTTCGAATTTTAAATTCTTCGCATTCATTTCGTAGCTAGATTTCTACCATCTTGTAAATATAAGGAGTTGTGGTACTTTCAAAGAATCTTCGCGTGTTTATTTTTTTAGTGTATTGCATGTTTTTATGATATTGATGTATGAATAATATCGCTAAGAAATGAGCGGAGCATTCAATTCAGATAGTTTAACCTTTTATACCTACAATAGTCAGTTCCGAACAAATTAAATTCTATCGGCTTAAGTAATGACCTCTTCACATATCCCAACATGTTGCTCCAACTTAAATAAATGTTTTCTAAACAAATTACATTAATTTTCTTGTGTGTCCAGATAAATAACATTTATATGGATCATTCACATTTTATTTTATTTTTCTAACTTGATAAAACGGTGTCCTTACAATTTCCACAATTTAATTCGCTTTATGCATAAAATATAAACAATAAGACTCCGCTAAAACCTTAAGCCAACTGAAATATAAATTTCAGCCACATTTAATACCGATGCACTTACCAGAAGAGCGCTAGAAGAAAAAGTGTATTAACAAAGAAATTAGATGGAAATACAGATCTTTGCATATTGTATTAGTCTAGACTGCAAGCGCATTATCTATATATTGCCTGGTCTCACTGTGATCGGGTAGCGATTGTTTTTGTGGTAGATTGTATTGAAAAAAAAAAATATAGCAATAGGCCTGCGTTTGCCAAAAAAAGCGTACTATCATGTCTTGATGATTAAAAAAATGAGATTATGGTGTCCAAGGTTGATGTACAAAAACCTTGATATTACAAAATGTCGAATAAAAATAATTCAATTGACCAACTCATCACAGAGCAGAACAAAAACTCTATGGCGACTGTTCAATAACTTGGACAGCAGTTATATGACATTGGTCACAGACACCTTTGCCATTAGACCCTGAACATTATCTTAATAACATGAAAAAAAATTATACTCACTGCTACAAAACAGATGCAGCATAGAATATATTTTGCCTAATGCAAAACATTGCTTAGCTTAACGCATCATTTACAACATGGCAACACCACAGAGCCAGAGCATGACTCCATATGCCAGAGCACTGCAAATCATCGTTTAATCCTTATGCGGATGTTTTTTTCTCATTTATTACACTAAATACAAGGAAAATATACGATATTTTAAACCTTGTTTTTCGTGGAGATTCACGGGGAGGATTAGCGAGAAAGCAAACGAGATCAGTTGGCGCACCTGTTGTACTGTGAGATAAAAAAAATATGTCGGTTTTAAGCGGCATAAATATCGTATCAACTCGATGATAAATTGGCCTTCGCGTGGTCCTTATGTTGAAAATATTGGAATCTAAAAAATATTGAAGAATATTTTGTAATATGATATTGGATATTAAAAATATTGGTCAATATTTTTTATGTAAAAGGTTATTGGGATTGCAATAAAAATTGATAATTACTTAATACACCAAAGTATCAGTACCCAACTTAAAGTTAAAACGTTACTGGTGAAACGTGGGAGTGTAATACACTCCAATACCTCCCTCTCCGAGAGTCACAAGCGTGATGATAGGTAAAGGTTACGTCCCTTTATAATAATGAATTGTTTTATGGTTAATGGTAATGTGGCATACTTTCCTTATACATCCCGATGCTGGACATAGGACTCTATCCATTACTGAGCAAAATCCAGACCATAGTGTACGAGAAGCGTTGTCCAGTACGAATTACGAGTACCTAGATGAGACAGGTTATTTCGTCATAAGAATCTGACAAAAACACACTTTTATGTTATATGACCCACCAAAGAGTAAGGTGTAAACCTATTGCTATACGTCAATAGACTAGACACTAGACCAACAGAGCAATAAAAACGCTTTAATTAAATATACATATAAAACAAAACATACTGAGATATTCTACAAAACAATTTAGAAGAAACGCGCAGGAAACGACACAGCGTTACGTAAACACAATGATCTTCCATTTCAATTACTTCGAGCCAAAGATTTGTTCACGTTGAAATCAATTAAAAGTAATAAAATTTGTACAGTATTATTAAATGTACTGAGTTCGTGGACTTTCTGCTTAAGTTTGAATCGGTTTTATCGTATTTAACAGTTGATTTAAAAGCGTTTTGATGAATCGGTAACTTGATTAACATTCGTAAAAGTGAATTAAAGTCATCTTTTTAAAATTTTAATTAAAACCATTTTGTTGATTTAATAGATTATGCAGTTAAAATTTTTAAATGAAAGTGTTATTTAAAGGCATGTTGATGAATCAACAACTTAATTAAAAATATTGCAGTTAGGATTTTAATTAATATGTTACGTAAACGTAACATCACGGCTGTAATCTCCGAAGCGACGGCAGAGGAGTGTAATACACCCCCACGTTTCACCAGTTACGTTTAAGTCCCATGGAATAGGTGGTGAGCCTATTTCCATACACCTTTTCTCTACATTTAATTAAAAGTACTTTGTTGAATCAATAGCTTAATTATGTCTATTAATATATTACTTATCCCAACTGATATTAAAACATCTTAGTTTAACACTAGAGTTTGCACATCACAAACTCACAAATAACATATTAGTCATACTGTTGACCTTTTTTGAGTATGTACTGTTAATATCTATTACTCAGGTATTATATTTTCAAATATAAATATTTAAAATACCATATACCATACCCTAAAACAATCATAACTTTTTTAACGTTTTATATGTAAGCACCGATATAAATCTCTCTGCCTGTTTTAAAACTTAAAGCTTATGGTAGGCAGACACGCGAGATATTTTAAAACAACCTGGAAAGGTAAAATCAAATATGATGTCGTATTTTAAGCGAATTTTAAATGCTTACAGCAGATTTCTAACAAGCGTCAAATGGGCAAACTGATGTAGATTAGATGTATTACTATGTCGTCATGCTAATGCCTTCAAGGAGTCGGCAGAGTGTCAAATACTTCTATCCTTATACATTGCAGTAGATTATAAGTTAGATAAAAGGTGTGGGGATGGTTGCACTAAAAATCAACAGGAAAAATTTTAACACAGAAAAATCTCGATTTTTTAAACAGCGTTCAATTAAATTCCCTTAAACTACATAAGTATGAAATTTAAAGCCAGTTGGAATTGTCCGATTTTGTTCCGAGACCGTTTTAAAAAGCAATCTTTTGACGATCAGTGGAATAAAAACGGCTTACATCAGGCGCTCTCTACTATATTTATTCGCGTTGATACTCAGATATGAACTTTAAAGTTGAAACGGAAAAGAGCATTATATCTTTTCGTGTCTGCGCTCAGCTAGCCTCAATCTTTTGATGATTGTTGGAACGAAACGATTTACGCAAGGCGCTTTGAAATGTTCCTTCAAAAAGAATAAGAACACTACTTTGATATGGTATACCACAGTACATAAATAACTCAGTTACCAGTACGTCAATCTTTCGATGTACTGCGGTTGCTTGAATATTGGTAATGATGATTGATAGTTTCTTTATACACACATCGAGCATAAAGGCAACGTTTTGTATTAAACTTTCGCATTGTACATTATATGACTTTTTTACGAATTTTCGAATACGAGCAATCGATTTATTTAATGGCTCTTGTAAGATATTTTGGAAATTTCTCCTAAAGCCATCTGCGTATCTTTATGTAACGATAGGTTTGGTTCAAGAACATTTTTATTGAGCTCTTCGAAGCTAACATTGGGACTCTGCGGAAAAATCGCCCTGTTATTCAATACCCGGTCCATCTGTTTCACTTTTAAGAAGCCTCTACAAAATGTTGACCTATATTTTGGACTTTTATATTGTTGAAAAATCAATCCGTTTCCAACTAAATTAAGTACGCAAGGAATTCCATTTTACTATAAAATGACTTTACACTATTCCTTTCCTATACCCTCTTCAAATCTCTTATAATCTCCAGCTCCACGGCCACAGTAACTATCGCAGACTATGATAGATCCACAACCCTATTTTACCGTTGGAACCACTCAATCCGTATACCATATTTCCTTTGAAACTACTTTCTACAAAAGTACCTCTTTTTATAATACAACAATAATAATAATAATAACCTAATTTTCTTTCGAATAACCAAGAGTCATATTAAATTTGTTAGCACTATATGACTTATTAACTGTGTTAGTACTTACCCTAAAACTAATTAAAAAAATTAAGTTATGTGGGCCATCGCTCTGCTATTCTACTAGACACTGCACAGCAGTGACTTACCCACCTACGAGTATAAACGAAATAATTCAGAAATCCTTTCGTCAATCCACAGAATACAATAAATAACAGTAATTACATAAGAACATAAAAAGGAAACGTCTGAGCATTGGATATTAATTTGAATAACTCATGAATAGCTCTCTGACGTTGGAGTCTCGTAAATGATTTTTTTGAATTAAGCAATTTTATGGGGCATTAACTAGAAAATATTTAGCGTTACCTCTGTTTCATATAATGCCGCCTAAATTACATTAGGCATGAAATGTAGCCACTCTGATGGCAATGGTATAATCCGTAAACTAAGCGGAAAAAACGGGAGGATAAAACTCCCCCACTGCTAGTACCTATCTTTATCTTTCTTTTTCTCGTAGAAAATTATTTTAGTTAGAATAGATTTTGCAAGACAACCATTGTGAGATTTTCTAATGTACAAGCAAACAGAAGATCTTGCTTATCGCTGGGTAAAATCATTGCACAGCCGTTACGAAAATTACTCCCTTTAAAGCAGTATATTTGAGAAATTCGAAACTGAGATATAAGACAATGGACGGCTGTTTGTAAAAGCAAGAACAAAGAGATATATTAACAAAAGAAGATACGCTACTGTACGGTAAATATATGTGAGGTAGTGGCTTGCGCACCCGGCGTTAGTCGCATGGTGTACAATACAATTGGCATGTACAATAATTAGCATATTGTACAATAATTAGGGTTGTTGACTTTACAATTATAGGTTTACTAGCTACATAGATTAATCGATCATACATGTAACAATTATTTTTTTAAATTGTTGAAAATTCTATTTAGAATGTTCCTCTAAATGTTTTTTTTTTGCTTCTATTACTTTAACATCTCTCTATGTTTACTATTTATTGTTGACAGCCCTAAATTACCTTTTTTATATTTTCAACCCACAGACAAATGTTCAAATCCGTTTATACGGATGTATGCTTTTAGTTATAACTTGTTATGTATAACTATCATGACATTGTTTCAGAGGTAGCGAATTGTATCATATTGTATACTATTGCACTGTTGAGGCTGCTTTTAAAAATGGAGGCTTTGTATCAGCTTTTTTAGATATAAATAATGAAATTAATGTATAGCTACATCAGGCAATGGACTTCCAAGCGCTGACAAATGGATGGAATCTAGTAATACATATGTACATACATACTTTTCGTAATGTTTTATATTTTAGTACATTTAATAATAAATATATTTTAGTACTGGCTTATCCTTTTCCTGTGTTTATTTTGTAATCATTATTATAAGTTGAGATTATACGAGAGTGATGAATGTGGACGGAGCATAACAGCTCTTTAATTATAGAGACATTTCGCACTCTGTACTCCCTGCCAACCCCGTAAGAGACCTGGTGTGAAGATGTCTATGTACGCATGTATAAGTTAAGCTTGTTATTATTGATGACAATTTTCTCCTATTCTATTCTAATGTCTTGTTACCACAATCAAAGTCTCGCACTGCTAACCCTGAGACTGTGACACATCGTAGACAACCTGACGAATTAGGCAATGACAAATGCGTTCGGCCTTTAAGCGGGACACGACTGTTTAAAATTTTTCTCAAGCGCTTCTGTCTCTAGGAAAACAATTGTAAAAAGGTTGAGTACTTTTTTATACGCAAAACTAATATTTATAACTCTCGTAACAATTAAAACGTATGTTTGTAATTTGTATTGTATAACTGAAACCCGATTTTCAGTTAAAACCAAAACCGTAACGCAACATTTGGTCACTTCTAGTTTATATTGAAACCGAACCATTGATCAGATCCTAATCATTTTCTAGGTTTTTCTGTACCCATACTTCACTTTGTATAATTCGCATGTAATAATAATATAATAATAATCGATCCATTTGTCATTCCACTGTTGGAATATGGGTCTCCTCTCATATTGGGAGGATTAAGGCCATAGTCCACGCTGGCCAAGTGCGGATTGGCAGAGTTCACACACCTCAGACAATATTTTTTTTATAAATTCTAAGGTGTGCAGGTTTCCTCACGATGTTTTCCTTCACCGTTAGCAAGTGATATTTAAACTTAAAATGCATTTTTATAAAGAGGTGTGCGCCGTGGATTTGAACCCAGCACCTCCGGAGTGAGAGGCTGAATTCTTAACCACTAGGCTATCACGGCTATATGATAGCCTAGCGGTTAATTTGCATACAAATACATAATTTAATATTTCTTCTTATTCCATTCAAATGAACGCTTACCTCCATAGACTAGGTGCAATGGCGCCCATTGGGGGACGTCTATGTCCAAAGTAGACTCAGATAGACGATGATGATATCTAGTTCATCAGCTGTCTGATTACCATAACACAAACTTTCTTGCTGCTTAGTTTGGGAACAGATGGTCGTACGTAAAGATGTCCTGAGATATTATTATTTTTGCTTCGGTATTCGGCAGCACTTATAGTTTTAACGCTTCTATGGTTCGTAGTGTCGCGAATCAAAAACTCTGTATAAATCAATAATATTATACTGCCTTAGTTTTTTTCAACAGTCATAATGCACTCTAGAAATTCTACGACACCTGTCACAACAGTCTGCGACGCGAAAACGTTTTCAAGAATTTTGTATGAACAAAACACCGCGCAAAATTGTATTTGTGCCCGCTATTTAAACATGTAATTGTTAAGTGTCTCTTGTCTCGACGGTAATGTTTCATTACTTTTATTTTATTTACGCCAACTGCCTACGATTGCCTCGTTGGTCGAGTGGTTGCAAACGCGACTGCAAACCTGAGATAATTGATTCGAATCCCATCGAAGACGAATGTTTATGTGATGCGCGTAGTTTTTTACTCTGTCTATGTAAATCCGATGCAAGCGCGACTGTCGATCGGGAGGTCCTGGGTTCAAATCCCGGGTCGGGTGCTATTGGATTTTTCTAATATAGAATTTCTAGTAGTGACTCGGAGTCTGGATCAGTGGCCGGTGTATGGCAATTGGCTCCACCTATTCCATGGGACTTAAACGTAACTGGTGAAACGTGGGGGTGTAGTACACCCCTCTGCCTACCCCTTCGGGG
>DWME01005919.1:0-14296 GCA_018244795.1 Parelbella ahira ahira | reverse complement strand
ACGTTTGTCAGCTGTCTGATCACCACAGTACAGATTTTTATCTACTTGGGACCATATCGCTGTGTGTGTGCTGTCCCCGGTCCCATAATTTTATCAAAACTATACAAGAAAATATATTCAATAGCCATTTTCAAAAGCGATGTATATAAAGCAGTGGACATACCTAATAGCAGGGCTGTTTGATTCCGTAAGAAATCCTACGCTCAGTTGTTTGAGCCATTCCAGCCAGTCTTCTTTCGAAATTAAATTTTTCACCGACCAACATTTTCGCAAATTTTGAACGTTTAACGTCAATTTCTGTATACACTGTGTTTCGTTTGTGTTAGACATGACCTGAAAAGAATTTTCACCATAATAAATGAAAATCATATTGGAAAAAAAACCTTTTTTAAAACAGTTACACCACTTACGTCAGTTTTCTGGTTCCGTAGCCTTGATCTCGTTTCGTCTAGATAATCATCATCCGATGCTAACGTAGATATGACTTGTAGCCTCGATACCAGCACTATATAATTTGGACACTGAATCTTATGCTTCACTAAAATCCTATCCACGGATGGGATATAATCGATGTACTCACGGCCTAGCTGAACGATTAATGCACATAGAGTATTCATCGCCGTCTGCCGTAACGTTGGATTATTGTCTAGCACTTTCCCAAGCGCCTGTATCAGCATCGCTGAATAGGGTTTAAAGTACAGATACATAGACAAGTGTTCAATTGTTTCCATGGCTAATTTTGATATTGATACCGGGATATTTCTTCCCTCGAAGAGCCCTGTTATTGCTGGTACAATCGATAACAAAACATCGTCCAGATTGTTTTCAAACTTTTGTATAGCTAGGAGCAGCTTTTCTGTTAAAAATTTGTCTTTGCTTCGATCGCATTTCAAGACCCTTAGAATGTTTGGTAGAATCTTTCTGAGGTATACTTTGAATTCCGTGCCGATCGCTACACTTATGTGTTCGACTAACAGAATAAGTGTGGGTTGCAGTAAATTATTTGGTGTCCAATATTCCCTGATAATATCAAAAATATCTTCCAAATAAGCTCGTATGTGTATTTTAACAACGGATATTAATTGGGCGAGCTGACTGAGGAGGAATTCCCTGAAGTTATTATTATCAGTCGTACGAATTACGTACAGAAGGCTTGGTGTAACGCGAGATATATAGGGAACGCATTTAATGCCCAAAGTTCGAAATATAAATGTTACTGAATGCACCACAGTTGTGTGATGTTGGGATAACATTGGATCACGCAAAATACGCATCAATGATGTAACCGCTATCGCTGGGTAAAACTCGTCCAAAACCAACGGTGACATGTTTACCAGCATCTCGCTCACATTGGAATCAAAATTATCTGCGGTCGGTGACGATTCCGTTACTGGAATTAACGTTGACACCGTTTGAAAGTCAATCAAGCCTTGGTTGACCCTATGTTTGTATGGATCCAAAGCGCCCAGTAAACCAAGAACACGTATCGTCTCTCGCCTATCACCAAGCTGCTGTTCAGTTTTCAGGAAAGTTAGCAACATATCCATTAGGTGCGGATATTCCATGTATGGCGAGATCACGTAACCAATAGCACTAATGACTTGTCCAAACGACCATAGAGCGACACTCCTCTTTTCAAGTTGATTGGGATCTGACAGTATGTCAAGCTGAATTGATATTAATTCATGTACCCACTGGCTCAACGCCTGTTCTCCACCATTCACTTCCGCGAGATCACCTATAGCTTTTAAAATTGTGGATACCATGACTGAATTGCTATCTTCTTCCCTTAATTTAGGGACTAGCACCTTAAGAATAGTTTCAGCGAACTGCCTTGTGATTCTTGGGGCATTTGATATTATGTTATTTACCATACGCAAAGACTGTTCTTTATTGCGATTGGATTCAGAGTATTGTATTTCCAATAATATCTGCACAAACAACTGGCGCAACATGGGAGTAGTGTAGCTCGGGTTCAAGTTGCTCAACCTTCCAACAACACAGAGCGCTAGTTCGCTCACATCATTGTTTGAATCATTTGTCGCTATAAACAGACAATTAAGATGTTCTTCAACAGCTAGATATTTATCAAATATAGGATTAGTGAATATTTCTAGAACTCTATAGCGGACTTCATGATCAAAATCTGATCGACCTACTGATAGCAGCTTCCCTAATGATTCATCAACAAGCAAGTTTAGAGTTCTGGAATTTGTGATAGAACACCTTTCAATTGCTTTTATTAGCAATTTGGCTGTTGTTTTAACAGATTCTACTCGGATATCATGTTGTTCACTCTGTAAATAGTGATCTGTGCACCTTGTTATAAATGACATAAGAGTGTTATTCCATTCAAAATCAAAAGCACCCAAAGTTCGCAGCGCAAGTACTAATTTTGCAGCGTCTTGTGCCTCAGTTAGCAATGCTGAAGACATTGCAAAAGCTTGTGTTTCCATTTTGTTTGATACATACAGTTTTTTTCTGAGTATTATTGACAACATATTTAGCAGCTTGTCGGTTATATCCTTCTTTAAGGAAGGTACATTTTGACTTAGTTCCTTGAAACAGGTGGTCAATTGAGGACTCAAACCAGTAACACACATGGGATCTAACAACTCAGAGAGTTCATTGGTCACATTTTCTTTCATAGCAAATCCTAAAAGTGTAATACAATTTAACAATGGACTATCTGTTCCATTCCTTTTCTTTGGTGTATCTTTAACTGGTAGAGTAAGTTTTATTATTTCTATTATCCTCCCTAAGTATTGACGAACATCATCCTCTACGGCAACACAAATAAGACCTAGAGTTGTGAATGCCATTGCTCTTTCTTTCTCTCTTCCATGCAAAAATGTAATCAAATGATTTATAGTGCACTTAAGATGTTTCTTTCCAAATGCTTCTCTATTAAAAGCAGCTAATCTTGGTATAATAATTAACAGGATTTGATGCACATTGTGTGATCGAGATATCTGTTGAGCCATTATGTCTGAAATATTAAAGAAATAAATGATTAATTTTGACTGACTGCCATATTAGTCGAGTGGTTGTAAGTGTTACTGCTAATTAAAGGTTCCTAAGCTCCAATCCCAAGGTTGAACAAAGTACTACAACTTGTAATTTAATCATAACAAACATCACCTAAACATGTCCTATGAAATGCGGAAACACCTAAAAAATTTACCATTAGAGACTGAAGTATGACATATTTATATAAGCAAAATGGTACTTTTACTACAACATGCATTTAAAAAAACCACATCAGAACACACAAATATCACAATAATTTTTGAGCAAAAGCTAGGTTGCTGTTGCCAAAATTGGTCCAGAGAAATATTTGTGTATGTTTCACTTACCAGATGATATTTTTTCATAGTTTTCAGTTACCAGTTGTTTACAAATAACAGACTCATAAGTGGCTATTGACTCAATTTTATTTTCAACATAATGCTGAGGGGACCATGTGCTCTGAAGTTTAACATTAAGGGGAGACATTTCATCAGTTGCATCTTCTGTATCGAGTTTCTGCATTAGCATGCTGTATTTTCTCTCCCATACTGAATTAGAACACCTCAGAAGTTCATTCAGAATTAATAGGGCACCATGAACATGGTCATCCCGGCTCAAGCCTCTTTCTCTTGCAGTGTGGTCTGTGAATGAAGTCATAGCCTCCTCATAGCATTGTATGTACCAATGAGCTCTGTTGCTCTGCTCAGGTACCTCTCTTTGAGCTGTAACAACAAATGCAGCCCGCAAAGCTTTGGCAGCTGCTTCTCTTATCTGATCCTTTGGATCACGAAGTGCAATTGAGATGTGATTAAAAAAACCATTAATATGCTGGTAGAAATATGATGGCAGTGCAATTGCCAACTCCTTCAATATAAGTGCAGCAGATAATCTCTTCCCCTCATTTCTTTCCTCAACTAACCATTCAAAAGACCTTTTGACTTCAAACTCAACATACTCAGATCTCTTTATTCCAAGTGATATAGCTAACCGGCCCATTGTTTTTGCAGCCAACTCTAAAATGCTGGTATCACTGCATGGGAAAATGTTACGCAAGTGATGTACGTAACAATTGACTCTAACTTTACTGATATCTGTGTCCCCTGTGATTAAGCACACTGAAAGAACATAAGACAATTATCATAGATGTGTGCTCATGTGTTTTATATAAATAAATAGCACTTTAGTATTATAAAAACCTTGTGATTACAAAGAAAACAAACAAAAGCGCTCCTGTCAGTGTCCCCATGGTAATTAAAAAGGGCCTATAAATTTTTGCAAGTTTTTTAACATTATTAATTACAGTTGAGGTACTATCACAAGATCATGAACATCAAGATAAAAGATAAAACTACAACAGATTTTTTTTTTTAATAATCTGACTAAATTTTTGAGGTGATTTTAAATAAAAGTTATTTTCAATCATCCACAATAATTACTATGCAGATCATTATTCATAAACCCTTTGTCATTCCACTAGTGGACATGGGTCTCATCTCAGAACGAGAATAGTTAAGGCTTTAGTTTGCCATACTACCTATTATTATGCTGCCATCATTTAAACCTATGAACTGCCAGAGTAAAAGGCAGAATTCTAAGTCACTTGGCTATGACTGCTAATATGTAGTGTCACGATTATGATACTTTACTATAAGAAAAACCCCAAAAAAAATTTATATACTTCAAAATAGAAAGAAAATGTATCTAATAGTAAAATACGTTAACATCTACAATTAATACGTATGGTAAAAGGAGGTCTATTGTTATATGTAAACAAAATTAAAAGCTTCTTATTATCACTGTATTGTGAGGGTTGCAAAGAATATAATACGATCTTTGACAACCTACCTATAGTTAATATACCCGCTTTCTTTTCATTGTTATCGTAACTCGAGGTCAAAATATGTATTTGCTTATTGAAGTCATCCAGTACTTGATTATGAGCCTCCTGTGACATCTCCCTCAGGTCGGTTCTTACAAAATGTAGCAATTCTCTTATGGCTCTGTGTCTGGAATCCGACTGACGAGACTTCAGCCCGGAAACCAGATCAGACACTTGATAGCTTGTCATCTTGATGTTTATAACATTACAAATCCGAAAATTACTACTTAGCAAATAATTTCACATTTTTTAAATAACTGCATCGAGTTCAGAAAATTACATATTTATTACATTTTTTAAGTTAATGATTACTTGCGCAATATATAGTGTATTTCTTGCATTACATCTTCTAATTGTGGTACAAGTTATTTTAGATACTAGTCTGACAATTAAGAAATGTTCAGATTAAAAACAAAATTAAAACATGCGGCCATTGGATAATGACACTTGGTGTTTGTTTGATTAGTTTGATTACAAACATTCGTTTAGAAATCAATGCGTTTTATTGAAAATTTCTTTTATAGCTACTGTAAATTTAAAAATAATATTAAAATTGTAATTAATAAATTTAGTTTGTCATTAATAGACATTACATTTTATTTATAACAAAATGCTATCATAATAAAACAAATTTTGTTTGGTAAGGAAAAGAAGAAATATTAATTATATAAATTTTATTCAACTTACATTACTAATTATATTGCCAAAATGTATTCAGTTTTATTTTCTAATAATGCTACGTTAAGCAGTTGTTCTCATAGATAGTAATATTATTAAAAAACAAATTACCTGCCAGTTTTTATGGTTCATACCACAGATTAAACATTAATGTTTAGGGTTGAGACGAGGATGACGCGTTGTATTTTCAATACTTTCTCGTCATCTATCCTGCAACCACAAACGTCAAATAACCAATCGTCTCAGCTGAGCCACAGAGGTGACTGACTGCTTGACGTTGTGTGGCTTGCTCCGTTGTTCTTCATAGTTATCACATTTTGTAAGAAAATTTTGTGGTATAGTGCTAACAATAGTTGTAACGACAAAAAAGAAGAATCAGCCGCCATGAGTGAACTAAGCCAAGAGGAGGTAAGTGGCATATTTTGTAAACGGACCTTGACGTAGTGCGTATGGCCAATCTAATTTTGTAACAAAACAAAGCGTTTGTGTGGCGATGTGCAATTTCGAGGTGCGTGTATTATGTACACGTGCTTCAAGAATTTGTTATCCTTTGCAGATAAGGCGCCGTCGCTTAGCGCGACTCGCTGCTCTCAGTAGCCCAGCGCCAGTGTCTGCTAGCCCTCCCGTCACTCCGGGAGGGTCCATGCCCTCCGAAGCCACTATCGTACAACCCTCGACTGTCACCCCGCCGTCGGCGCGTGGGTCCACAGAATCAGAAACAAAGTCCGACACTACAAAAGAATCAAATTATTCAGATGGAGTTAACAAAAGTGATGTAACAGATGAAACAAAAATACCAGCAGATGGTTTAATTGTTACTGAAAAGGCTGAAAACAATTTACTAGATGAAATCCCAGATACAAAAATGACAGATCTGTCCCAAACCAGACAGTACAATAGCTTTGACTCAATAGGTGATGATGCATTGCTAAGCTGTGGTTCAGTACGAGTAGGCAGCTTGCCACAGTCAACCATTGGTGGTTCAGAAGGTGCATCAACTAGGGAAGACAGCACATCAAGATCTATATCACCCCCACAGTTTGTTGAGCCATCTCCAGTCAGGCCCAGGATCACCAACACCTCACCTAGTTGCTCACGACGGTCACTTTCAATGGAAGTTGATGAAGTCTCTGAAAGAAATTCACAATCAGACAATCGGCAGGAACCTATGGAGGTACTTAAATTATATACATTATTTATTTATCCTGCCTGCCTATTGGTGGAGCTGTTGCAAGTGTGACTGCCAATCAGGAAGTTCTGGGTTCAAATCCCAATTGGGTACTATTCTATTTTCGTAATTTAATATCTATGAGTGCAAAATGTATATGTTTTTCTTTTTCTCTGTAGTTGGTTTAAGGTTAATTTTAATATTTAGTATAATTAGGTTTTATCTATGCATTGCCGTTTGCACCTTTAACTGAGGTGACACTTACCTTATGAGCTCTTGCACGCATATAAATATTCTTTTGTATCAGTGTACACTTTGTTGGTGCAACCCATACTATAAATAAATAAATAAATAAAGGTTTTCAGTGAAATCCATGCATTGTTTAAGCTGAACGACATGTGCCGATCATGTATTCGATTCGCCGGTGAAGTAATACTACACCAATGTCTATTGCTATGTAACTGTCACTCAAGCAGTTCGTGGTTCGGTCTGAGGCTGTGATTGTCGGTTCGTAAGTATCAGTAAGTGTAGGTATAGATACCATCTCAGTCTTCAGGCGAACCAATGTTTCTATTAACAGCCATTAATAGGACAGATACTAAGTATAGGTTATGCTAGATGTATACTATATAGTTATACTAACAGATACAAACCGTGCTAACGCTTCAAAACGATATCTTTATCCGAGGTTTTATCATCCATTTAAACCTACCTAATGGTCTTATTGCCAATTTGTATTAACTAGACACTTACACTGACAGTTATCTTGTTTCATTCTTATATAATATTTTTTAGCCGATGTCCATGGCATGTTGTGACAGTTGCGAACTAGTTCGCTACTCTGTTCGTTAAAGAACATTCGGTGCGACCAATGAATTTTTACATTTTCTTTGTAAGATCCGACTAAGTTTTCACCTAAGAAAGTTGGTATAGACTCCAGACAAAGGGAAACTTGAAGAGAAAAATTAATTAATTAAGCAATCAGCAAATTATGAAACATTTAAGAAAATTACCAAAGTTTGTGGAAAATACCCGTATATTTGCTTACTTTAATATTTCACAGTTCGTTATGATTCTGAAATCAAAAAATAATTTAAGAAAAGTCTAGAAATTTTAACGATAACAAAAAGAGTTAAATAAAAAAATTTAGAAATACATCACATCCTCTTATTTTATAATTAAAATGTCGTCTGAATATTCTTCCGGGTAAAGTGACATAGGTATATTCATACCTACTTTTTAACTTTCACACAAGTGGGATACTGGTTAAGTCATATATGCATCTTATTTATAATTGATTTCTTACTACAAAATAATCAACATTGAAAAATAAATTGTTGATGACAGACATCGTCATCGCAATCAGACCGATTTTGGGCGTTGTGTGTGCTTTCAGTGTTTTCTGTACTCAAATGACTGAGAATCGCTTTGTTAGCTCTCTAGTGACTAATTTTCAGTGTTATTGCGCAAGTGAAGTAGGATATGTCCCAGTTGTCGAAATACAGAAATAGTTGAGGTGTAGTTTGTGTTACAAATATTGTTCAATACAAAAGTGGTCTCTGCACAAATAAATGTGAACAGATCCTTATATATAATCTCCTAGAATGTCAAGAAAAATAAAGGTTGATACCGCAACGTCTTCATTTCGTGTTAATATAAGATGAGAGTGCTGATAATGTAAGATAAAAAAAGATTGAAGTTGTACGACATTTGTGTAGAGAGGTCGAATTGGATAGACAAATGAGGTCGGCTCAGGCAAACAGTCCGGGGAAATCAGATCTAGTACTAATAAAAAACGCCTTAAAGAGGTTGACTAGACTAGATAAATTGAAAGTGTAAAATGGTGATCTAAATTTACAGGATCTGAATTGACATTAAACCGCCATAAATACAAAATGAATGCAGAGATTTTGCCTTGCAGGTTGCTAAAATCTCTTCAGGTTTTGAGTGAGATGAATGGAGAAGCAGGTCAAGTCTGTACAAGTAGAGTTTTTTGTCTCGTAATTCTCTCTGTCTACCCGATAAGGAACCTGGCGTAATCGTAAAAAAGTTAATAAAAAATGAAAGCCTGTAGATTTATGTACTCCATGAAAGTTCAAACATATGGACTTATGAGATGATTTTTGAAATAAAGATGCAGGTTCTCAGGATTTCTGGACATCAACAATTAAGTAAGCATTTTGCAAAATATTTCTCAATAAGAACACAATTAACTCGTATACGAATGACATTAAATAATAAAAGTAAATAATGTTCCTCGCGCATAGCAAAGTCTGAATCTAAAATATTTAATGGATAGAATTTGCACGCTTGAATTATTACCGTTTAAGTTCAATGAAGCGTTATAGATCGGAAGTATCAAGGCGAGGTGCGCTAATTGCTCACCTTCTAACATTTTCTTATCCTAAACATACAAGTTATCCGGTTTTAAAACATAAAAACCTCGCACCGCCTTGAACATCGACCCGTGCTGTTTCGCAAACATCCTTATCAATCTAATTAATGGGGTAAATTTCGTCATTAATTTGCCTTCGAGTTACGTTCCGGATACACGAAGATTAAATCTCATTAGTTTATGAACGCAACTTAGAGGACACTAGCCCTAAGCTGGGAGAATCTCGTAACTTCACAAGTTACACTTAATAAGGTTTAACTTTCGTTGTCGTACACATACGAGTACATATTACTTACACAGCTATCTGTTTGCTGTAACTTGGTTGACCTTTACGTCCGTAATGCCTTAACTCAGTTATAGTTTCGTACCTGACATTGAGTCGGATCATACGTCTGTTCGAATTATTTCTTTGAGTGTATGAAAAACAAAACGTATATGGAACGCTTGAAGGGATCCTGTCAAAGCTGTTAATGTCCATGAACGTTTGTATATACATACATAGTTATTCTTCCTAATATTCTAATGAATATTAAATATTATATGATTTAGTTTAAACAACTGATCAAGTCTGCAATTTTTTTTTCGTTTGCAACTTATTACGTTTTCAATAAAATCACCAGCGTCCTAAATATTATAAACATTACTTATTGTAGTACGTACTAAAATAGATGTTTAGGTTTGTTTGTCTTATAAAGTTAGATTATATTTATATAAAACAGCGTCTTAAAAATTCTTTTTTCAATTTTCTTTTGTACATTTAGCTAATTATAATAACTACTGTTAGTGCATGATGAAGTGGTTAGTATAAAATATAATAAAAATAAAAGCTATTTCTGTCATACACTCCGTGTTATATTAAACCAAATTGAACATGAAATTAATTACATAATAATAAAAGTATGTATTAGTTCACTTTCGAAGCTATCGAGAGGCAGCTTATAACATCGATATCAGGCATTCATAGTAGCAGACGGTGAAGTTCGGAACTTCGCTAAAATATGACAAAAGTTTTATACTGTGTCCCTAAGATAAACAAAATACGTCGAAAATATTTAGTGAAGTCTCAAGGAGCACGAAATGTTTGGCCATGTTCGACCTGACGAATAAATTCGTTAGACAATACACGCTAATGAATAAAGTTAGGTTGTTAACGAAGCTAACTTTGGAATTTCCATTTAGAAGTGTTCATGTTTTATCCGAAGTACACCGCATATTTGGAGCCCACGACGGAATGGGGCGACTTGGAATTTAATATTGAAGAGGTGCGTATAAATAATTAATACATGTAATGAGCACGCAATAAATAAGGCGTAAAGTGGATAATTCGGCGAACGTTCCTCCCGTGGCAATCGATGCCACTTTTCTTTCGGCACTGATCCCATTCAATCGGGGGAGATCTTTATTGGCTCAAGCTGGGTAGCAATTCGGTCGCGATCAATTGAGTGGACCGTTACTGGCTTACTTACTGCTGGATAGAAAAGATTATACGATTTGTTATACCGATGTATACTCAATTATGTACTAGGAACATGCATAGTGAATGAATTAATGCGAATTAATCGTAGATGGTACAAGCTTATATAATAAAGGTCCTTTATTGGAGAGTAGCCTATTAATAACGCGTTAAGAAACAGTGAAACATATTACAAAATCATGATATTAAATATTTGTTTAAATTCTTGGAGTTTAACGTAGATTTTTAACGGGCGTTTAACGAAAACGTTAAGCGTGTAGTGGACAATTAACTTTTATATTGGTCTTTTAGCCGATAATATCTGCTATAAATCGCTATTCATAATTAAAATTTGATTTTTACATTTAAGGTACAATATTCAAGGGCGAGAAATTATCAATTTAACTAAGAAAAACATAGAGACGTTGACTTCAAGAGCCTCTTGTTATTTTTAACTACAATTAAATCAGACAAACCCGAATTAAGTGCCATTTAAAATGCCCTCCAATTAAAATTTGAGTATTCTCGGTAGACTTGTTGGGTTTAATTCGATTTTTCGGTGTAAATTTTAAAACCGGTCCCAATTTATAAGCTTCAATTCATACTTGTGCACAGAATACTTTAAATATTCATTTCACGAAGTTTTATATTCAGGTTACTTTTCAAACATTAAGTAGGTCGTTTACATAATAAGCAATAGATGTTTATATTCGCGACTCCAGGTCTCGTTTAAATTTTCGCGTTTTTTTCCAACTTGTGTATACTCGCGCTCACGTATTCTTGCAATGGTCCATTACAAATTATAAATTTTGCACGAATGGCGTGTATTATGGAAAATGTTAAATAAAAGCTGGAGAAAATAAATATATTGCTTTAAATAAATTAACACGCTGTTCGAATCATTGTTCTGCACGTGGTCCAATTAGGCTCGGTACACACGAACGGAACCGTGTTAGGTGATAACGCCATTTGGAGCGCGTCAGCTGCTGAGCGTGTAAACAGACCGGACGAGTTATTTTCTGTGTAAGTTGGACAATCCCGGGAACAGCTGATCGCCGCTGCCACAGCACTATCTCAGCAAATCGCATCGTCCAACTAAGCTTTGCCGGAGCTAAGTGAGGTTTATCCTTACCGAACGTTGTTAGTTTCTTTCACGGGTTCAATTTGGGAACAACTTTGACATTCACTATTGTAGATGATGGTTTGCAGATGCCTAATAGGTCGGGCACTGTAACGCTGGGGTCAGAATTTATGTAGAGTAGGAAACTAATGACCGCACATTTGTTAATATCTAAAAGTCGAGGAATGTATTTGACGGGTAATTTCAAGGGTAATTTAACATTCAGGGCGATTAGTTATTTAAGACAAAAAATGATATACACTTCTATGTATTCGAATTGGACTATAACAGCTTGATGTTTAAATTGGAATAGGACAGTTTATGTATTAAAGCCGAAGAGTGTTCTGAAAATGTATTATCTATTTTGATTGTAGTATGTTACAAAATAAAAGATATAGTAACAAAATTAAAAATACTTTAGCGTAAGTAAAAGTATTTCGTTCTAAATTTATCACAACATCCTATCAGAATTTGTGTTCGAGTCAGAAAAACGTATCGGCTCCATTTAATATAACAAATAATTAAATTTTGTCTGCTCACTTCAGTTACTTTCAGGCAATTTAATAATGATCTTTTATGTTAGTTACCTTTTGTGTTAAAACCTGATCAAAACTTCAATTAGTGGGATATTTTCTCATATTTATTATGCGTATAATAGTGTTACCATTCTAAGAAACATTATTTAGGCATCAGATACATATTCGCATTAGTGTTACGCATCAAATATTCACTTCCTTACGTAACGAAAAAATAAATTCGTGATGGAATCTAGCGAATATTCGAAAATGATCATTGGCCACTTGTCATAAGGCTTAGAATAGCTTAGATCGAAATCTTGGCTGAATTACTTTAAATTTTTGTATGGAAGCCAAGCAGTCTTTCTAGATCTGAGTAAGGTATACCATTCTAATTTCCTAATCCGACCTGTTACGTGCTGTGTTGAGCAATAAGCATATTTATGATTTCTTCTTCTTAGTCGTCTTTTCGTGAGTGAAATTTGTTTCTACTCTGAGTTGCAGAGTCACAGAAATCAACAGCCTTTCTACACCGTTGTCGTTTCATGGACTCATAGAAGAACAATCCAGATAGCTATCGAAATTATTCCGAAAATGTAGTAGGAGCGTGGTTTTTTGGATTTTAAACCGTATTTTAACTGTCTGTCAAAGTCTCTCATCTTTTCCTAAATTTTCTGGAGAGTGATGGTGGACTATCCAGTTTTGATATTTAGGTTCTCAAAAATAGGTGAATTGATCTGTTTTGCAGTCCAGAGGTAATGATGTATCGGCCGCTAACAATACATCTACCCCGAAATTGGACAGCGGTAGAATAGGTGTATTGTTATGTGGTATTAATCTAAACAAAACTCACTGATATCAACTGAACCAATATGTGTATACCGACTAATTGAATTAACAACAGTCTTATCACCAATTGAATAGTCTTATTGTCCACTATAATTGTCCATTATTGTCCACAAATTAATAGTCTTATTGTCAACTAATGTTACTTGGAGTAACTGGCATTAGCACTCACATATTTTGGATGTTTGATAATTTTGCAGATTTTCATGGGCAGTACCCAACAGTGTTGCGGTTGTTTCGTAATTGACTTCTTTTTTTATACAAAAATAGTTTTATAACAGACATATACCTATTTCATATATAATCTCGAAATTCAAATTAACAGGCCCACGAAAACGAGCGCTCGTTCTCATTTTCTCTTATATTATTGTATAACTAACATGTTTCTTGAATTGAATCCTAGGAATGTGCTCGTAAAAAAATAAGACACTTTGATCTGCTGGCCGAGAGAACTACCTATCGCTCAACAGATCAAACGCCTCAAATTTAATTGGATTGCCCGTGTTCATCGAAGGGGCCCAAAACAGGTCTTTCAACAAATTGTTGATTGGAATTGGATCCGAGAAAAAACCTGTGCGTGGTTATGTGCCCACGTTTGTTTTTTTGGCGGAAATAGTAGATTACATCTTTTGCTCACTATAACATTCGCTGTAGGACCTGAAGATTTGTTCAATCATTTATTTGCTCGTGACCAAATGTAATAAACATTATATTATTACTTCTTCAATAGCAGTGATAGCAGAGTGGTTTAAAATTCAGTCTCTTACACCGTGGGTCCTGAGTACAAATCTTGGTGCTAACGTCTTACAAAAATATGCGTAAATGTGAAGGAAAACATGGTGACAAAACCTCTACACTTGAGCGTTCTCCATAATGTTCTGTAAGGTGTGCGAAGTCTGCCAACCTGCACATAGCAAGCGTGGCAGACAACTTTAACCCTTCTCATCCTTATAGTAGACTCTTGTACAAAAGTCGAATGATAAAGGGATTGATGATGAGGGAGAGAGAGAGAGTGATGAATGTAGAAGAAGCACCTCAGGTCTGTAACGGTGGAGATATAACGACTTTTGACTTTCGGCATGATGATATCTTATAATCATCATTATAAAATAAGACTTCCAGCATGGTGACATCTTACAATCATCATTATTCACACTACAACGACATGTTCCTTGCACGACTCATAGCTGTATTTAGCATCAGTATTTAAAACACATGTACATAGTTTAGTAG
>DWME01005918.1:0-14298 GCA_018244795.1 Parelbella ahira ahira | reverse complement strand
AGATTTGTGGTTGCTATTTTCTCTTAACATTTACAGTAGTTATTGTTATTAATATATTTGACCAGAATATCACGCCTGTGTTGAGAAGTGTAGTACTCCCACTTACCACCATTTATATTTTACGTCCCGTGTAATGGGAGTGAGTATATTTGTACGAAAATATATTCATATATAAAGTTTTTTTGTAATTGTAAATGGACTAATATATTGATCAACAGAGCTTGAAAGATACTTTCTCTGTTAGATAATCGCAACATCCAACGCGGACATACGCCCCCAGTCGTATCGTCTTACTCTTACGTAAAACAGTCTTACAATCGCATGGAAATCACGCAATATAATATTATGTACATACATATAAATGTAAGATTAATTGATAATATCATTAAACTAACTACATTTTAATTTGTATGGGCCGGAGTGCTAAAATTTAAATGAGATTTTGTAATTACTTCCATTTCATTGTTTTCCTTGTCGTCATATGTAAATACATACATATGTATATTGTTTTAGTGTTTTGTTACACCCAAGGACAGAACAAATACTTGTGATCATCACACTTGTATTTGTTCGGGGTGGGAATCGAACCCACAACCGCCAGCTCAGCGGTCAGGTTTATTAGCCACGTGACCAACGGACCAGTGAACATTTTGCGTATTATTTTCCTTTCTCAAATTCATACTGACTCTAGTATTCATCATTATCGTCATAATAAGGCTTTTTAGGTCCGTTGCTGGAAATAAGAATCCCTGGAGGGGTCTATACACGCAGTGCACGTGGGTCGGGTGTAGCTAAACACTAGTATTGTATTATAATATTAATTTGTTCTTCATACTTACTAGAGTTAAGTGTTATATAGCATTATATTCATAGTTTGACACACTTTACAATCCGCTAAGTAATTATTGTCTCCTTTAACCCGCAATAATTGTAATAATTGTTCTCAATGATTGTTCTTCAACTGTAATGAAACCTGATGACCGTAATTACTTCACCAGGCTATATTATGCTGTGCACAGACCGGCTCTTTGACGGCCTGGGAATTTATTATTGATAGTTTAATGAACACGCAATTGTCAAGTTCACTGTATATCTATTTGCTGTTAATAATTACTTTTTGTCGTCTAATAAAATAATGTTACGATTTCGTGTGCTTGTTTCCAAAACATTATAAATGCCTATTTTATTTGTGACTCAAAATTTATGGAGACTTAGAGCATAAGTACGTACTCTATCAAGTTACTATAATCCGATTGAGCTTGGATTCGATTGACCCGTTGTGTTAGACGAGAAATGAGTCAGTTGCCCGTTGTATTAGTCCAATTTTCATTCAGATAACTATTGTGTTAGTCGAAATTCGATTCAGTTGACCGTTGCATTAGTCCAAAACTAATTTCGTAAATATACATTTAAGCCTCGAACAATATCCAACAACAATATGAAATGTTCAATTTCGAATCTTCAACATCTATCGGTCCTTTCATATGAAACGTTTAGCTTCGGATATCACACCACGCGTTGACTTGCTCACCTTGGCATATCGTAGCTCTATACGGGCACTAGTGATACTAGTGGCTGATTTTCCTAGAGCAAATTTATAGGACATTTGTCAATGTCTTAGTTAATGCTTTCACTGTATGGCTTTGATTTACGTATGTGTTACTTTTCAGTGGAAACTTTTCTAATCTTTGTACTATATGTTTGCATTATTATGATGTTATATGTAATGTTTGGTTCCGAAAATAAATAATTAAAATTGCATATAAAATATAAATATTTCGTGCCTATTTCTATAAAAACTGCACCAGTAGAGTGATACATACCTGCTCGTCCTTCTGTTAGAAAATGCTTATTTATAATCATGCGGCATCTCTACACGCGATCGTCTAATAACTAAGTAAACGACTGATAAACCGTATAAATACCTATAAACATCTGTCCCTAGTGGGAATTAAACCTACGGCTTTACTCTCGGCTTCAGTAACAGGTTCACTAACCATTGAGCCGACTTATATTAGACTGAGACCATATTTACATTTACGTGTGAAACATCGCAATAAAATGTGTTTAGCTATTTCATAAGCCTAGATCCCGACAACGTGGACTATTTCGTTCGTATGTGCGATACGTATACATTTCCACTCGCAAGAAGCTAATAAGGAAACAATTTCATATTGTGTGTATCGCCTTAGGACTGGTATTGTGGTGAGCATATTTGTTATATTTCGGTATTTACACTATTGAACAATTAAACACAAAAGTGTTATATGTACAATTTAATACAAAAGTATTATGTATTGTTAGTATTGTACAATTAAGTACAAAAGTATTATATACAATTTAATACTGTATAGTAACCATAAGGTAAAGATAGTAACCGTGGAGTATCGTTGTCGTACCTAGTACTAACGGGAAATTTAACTTCTAAGTTTAACATCATATTGTTCTTGTCATTACTGTTATTAAATAATTTATATCGATAGCCTCACTCACTATTCCATTTGACGTATAACATAATTGGTTAAGTGTGAGTACTACACCTCTGTACTGTGCCTACCCCTTCCGGGTAATGCAGGCGTGATATGCAACACAAAATT
Source organism: Parelbella ahira ahira (assembly GCA_018244795.1). Classification (NCBI taxonomy): domain Eukaryota; kingdom Metazoa; phylum Arthropoda; class Insecta; order Lepidoptera; family Hesperiidae; genus Parelbella; species Parelbella ahira. The sequence goes on along the minus strand of DWME01005918.1, from coordinate 11,701 downwards.
GCTTATTTAATTTCTCGACGACACCTAATCGTTTATTATGACATGCACTTCGTACATGTACCCACCCACACACAGACATACACAAATCTTAATCAAAGTATATACATTTTGTATTGTAAATACATTTAATTATTAACGCTTGATTTTGCTTCTGCTAAAGTTCACAACTGACTTCCAAGTGACGGGCTTTCAGGCTAATGTGAAAGCTAAACTTCAATTGTTCCCTTGTATATGCCATTAATCTTAGTTTCATTAAATGTAATGTAAACTAAAAGGGACCGTAATGTATTGATTTATCATTATACTTAGATATCATAGAACACATCTGAATGTTCTAGATACATATATGTACCTAAATGAAAAGCACGTGACTTTACTAAAGTAATAACATAAAAAGATTTAATACCGCTAAATCTAAATAATACTTTGCAAGAATTGGGATATTTGACACTTAGTGCACTCTGCCTACCAGGTGAGCATTAATCTTAGCATCATTCTTCAGTTGTTTTGGGCTTTCGGGTATCAAGTTGTTGCCGAACTGATGAATTTTAATGGAAAAATTCTTGTACGGAATAGCAATCGAATTCAGATGCCTAAGATTTAAGCACACAATTAATAGCACACAAACGGAGTGGCGTGGTATTCTTAAGGGGTTATTAAAAATTCAATTGTTTAATATTTTGTGTCAATTAATAAATTCGTTACGAAGTGTACTAACGTTAGTTGTAAGGTTAATGTGAGGCACGTTTGACTTTTTATAACGTGTTTACAAATGCGTTTTTTTTATTTCACTACAGCTAGGATGCGGATTTGGTATTTTTATGACTTCAGTCCTTATTGTAAAGATAATATTTTATATAGGTACTAAGAATTATAAAATTATAAACGTTCAAAATTGTATTTGGTGCGAATTTCTACAGAGAGTCATCGTTAAAAGTTTGCCGAAAGTAATCACAGCAGTTTTATTTAGATAAGATAAGGCCATTATTGCATAAAGTATTACGTTTTAATGAATTAGATAAAACGTAACGTTAATATACGAAGGTCGGTATATAAAAGTAATTTGTTTGTTTTTCTCCATCCATCACGGGCCATCCGGCGCGACTTTTATCTCGGGCGCAAAATCGAATATTCTTATCCTTAATTGAATTGAATGAAATTGCATTACATTTAAACATAGTGTGGAGCGGCGTCATTGAAGATATCTCGTTGGCGACGCGGGCAAAAAGCCGGAGCCGTCGATAAATGTTTGTCGTGAACGAGAGGGGCCAATTATGCAGCCCCGACCGATGTGGCCACCAGATTAGGGCTACCGAGTAACTGGTGGTTACCGCCTTGTCAGAATCAATAATGTTGCGTTTGAAGAAGTTCTCAATTCGAATTCTTATTTGTCTTATCTAATTAGCCCTAATACTATTTTTTTTTTTAAATTCTAATGCGTTCCTAATGTTGACAAAATCGATATAAATAAAACTTAAATGCATACTAGTAATTGCATCGTATGAAAAAGTGGAGACCGGTTTGGCTATTTTTTATTTATACGTACATAAGGATAAGTGTTTTAGGGAATGAAAAGTTGAGAAAATTGGAGAGAAAATTCGAGAACAACTGAACGTGCTCATTGCTATGGGATTTTTCTATAAACTCGAAACTATAATTCGCGATTGAAACGGTAAATATGCGCTCTTTTTGTTTGTTTAGTTCGTTATGTCCTTGAAAGAATTTCCATTAAAAGAATTCAGGACATAACTGTCCCGGGTTCCCTGTACTTTACTCGGTAATCAGAGGGAAGGCGGACATTATAGGGAAATTGTAAAATTCATTACATGTTCTCACTACCATCACTGGCGATAGGTGCGTACTATTTGTTACTTTGACCTGTGTACGTCGCAGTCCGTTTATTCGAAGGCTATAGAGTATAGACATAACACTCAAGGCTGCCAACGTAGACGCCTATGGACTTTACCGTTATCATTCTTAGAAGACATTCTTATCCAGCAGCAGATTGATAATAGTTGATGCTGGAGTTGATCCGGAAACGATGCTTTTGAATGTACAAATTCGTTGACCTCATATATAATTTATTAACTATTTTTATATATGTACATATATTCAATTGTACCTGGTGTCTTGATTTTGGCAACAAATTATTTTTATTATTATTTACTATAATATTTAGATCGTTATCAAGCAATCAGCAAACATTTTTATTAATCTGTCAACCCTATGGCGGATGGAGTAGTTTAATACTTGACGAACAATCGCGGTCTCAGTACGTGGATATTGTTGTAGTGTTATTTTACTTTTGTTTTTCCGATCAGATGAACCATCTGAATCTGAAGAGCAACTTATAAGAAAACAGGACTTATATTTAATTTGTAATAAAATAAATAGGTAAATAAAAATATAAAAACAGTTTTTTTATAAAATGGGTTACAATACGATGCGTCACACTAAAATGTTACGAAGATATTTCGTGAATGCTAAAAGGCATGTTGTATAAGTTTATCATTTGTAGGTACAAGAAAACATAACATTATAACATTACGCCTGTATGTCTCCGAGGAGTGAGGCAGAGGAGTGTAGTACTAGTTCACATCAGTTGTTATACATCCAATGGAATCAGGGGTGAGCCTATAGCCATACGCCGGTATTAAATCAGTTACATACGTACTAAATACTCTGTAAGTTCATTAACGTTAATAACTTACAATCACTTGTAATTAACATCAATTGAGTTAAATACAAAGGCAAATCGGAATGTGAGATTGCATCTCAACTCAAGTTATCGAAGACTTGTGTTCATCGTATTGTGCGGTACAAACAAACTTCCATTAATCAAGATCGTCTGCGCTCCGGGAGTCCTTGCGCTACGACTTCTAGTGAAGACAAATTTATTGTAGTAACCAGCAAGCGAAATAGACGCCTAACAGCCTCAGAAATTCGAGTTGAAGTCAACAAATTTCGTAAGAAACCTGTGTCAGTGTCTACAGTGAAAAGACGTTTACGAGACGCTAACTTGTTTGGTGGCGTTGCTGTTCGAAAACCTCTTCTAAAACCACAGAATAAGAAAAAGCTGATGCAATGGGTCCTAGCCCATCGAGACTGGACCGAAGAAAATTTCAAAAAAGTACTTTGGAGTGCCGAATGGAAATTAGAAATATTCGGTTTCAGAAGAAGAATTTTCGTCCGACGTTCCGCAGAAAAAAAGATAATACCACGGTGTGTAGTCCCGACTGTCAAGCATGGTAGCGGATCTGTTATGGTCTGGGGTTGTGTCTCGAGCTATAGGACTGTAAATCTAGTCCAAATTAAAGGAATTATGAAAAAGGAGCAGTATAAAGATATTTTCGAAAAAATGCTATTTCCTCCGGATTAAAGTGAATCTACCAAGGATTTATTTTCCAGCAAGATAATGATCCTAAGCACAGTTCAATATTATGTAGGGACTATTTAGACGAGAAACAGTCAGAAAAAGTTTTGAGAAACATGATATATCCACCCCAAAGCCTCGATCTTACCCGTATAGAGCTTTTGTGGGTAGAGCTCGATCGAAACGTTCGGGAACAATTTTCTTCTTCAGAGCAGGCCATGTGGAATACATTAGAAGACAGCTGGAGGAATATCTCGCAAGAGACTATAAATAAATTAATTGCTTGCAAAACAGGTCATAAAATGCAAAGGAGGATATTTTGATGAAAAATATGTATAAACTCTCTTGTGTGTGTTTTATTCAGAACATTGTATTCGTCAAGACTTCATGCAGTTTTAAATTGTAAATCTTATGTGTGACATGAAAATAAAACCTGGTTTTCATAAAACTTTGAATATGTTGACTTTTAATTATTTTTCTATGTTTTTTATAGTGGTCTCTAAACTTTTGACCGGCAGTGTACATATTATTAATGTCATTTCCGACGCAACACAATATTCTACGAATAGAATGCTTTTTTCTATTTATATTACAATTGAATGATAGTGTATTCTACACAGTATCTGTTAACAGGATACGTATAATATGAAATAATTTCCCCAAACATTCAATTATCATCACTGTCATCAACCCTTATGTTATCTGTTGTACTGAACAGGTACGGGTTGGCAGTCTTAGTGACTTTTCACGATTCCCAGTCCCTGACGCCATTCCGAAAAACGCACGTGAGTTAAGCCGGTACTTATATATGTATAAATACTTACGAAACATTTAATAGCAGGATTTCTCACACCTTAACAACAATTATGGAGTACTCCATGGTGTGTCTACATTTTCTCATTATGTTTTCCTTCACCATTATAGTGGTATTTAATTTTAACAGCGCGTGTTAATGTTAAAACCAACGATGCGTACCAATATTTAAATCCCAGAGCTTCGAAGTGGACGACCAAAATGTAAATAAAAATTGATAATTGGCGAAATATATTGTTACCACAATATGTATATACATATATGGAATTTAGATAATGGACCAAAATGTGTTCCAATTGCACTGGATTACTAAATTTAGAAAACGAAACAAGGTGCATTTAATAGATCTATTTGGCATTGCCTGCTAACAATATACTGCTATATACCTACTAGAGCTAATGCTAAGAGATTAACACACTAGTCCATCGAAGAAAAGCTTTCGTGTGATTAGTTTGTTAGTCGATAATTCGGTCGACGACAACTCATAAAAACACTTAAAAACTGTAATATTAATATAATTTCTCTATTTGCCGATATGAGGTGCAGTCCAACACTACGCCCCAATTGTGGCCGTTTATAAAATCGTAACGCACACAGATATAAATGTCATTCCCGCTACAACTCAAAATCCCGGAATAAAATAGCTATTTCATGAATCTGAATCATTGATATTATTAAAGTGTTACAGACGCGTCTGGAACAGTCAGCTTTCCTGCCAATTAAACCTTCCTGTTTCTTCGATTATCACCAATTTGTATAAGTATATATATATTTAACTGGTCGCTGTAAGTTTCCAATTAATAGGCTTGTATTATATCCTCGCTTCGTTAGAGGTGGACGTTGTATCCCTGTTTATTGCCACATTTATAACCTCTGCTTTGAAAATGACTGCTTCCCGTCTGTTGTCGAAAGAACCATTGTTACACCCCTTCATAAGAGTGGAAACCATTACAATATTGAAAATTACAGACCTATATCAGTCCTTCCAGTATTGGCAAAAATCTTAGAAAAACTGATTAATAACCGTCTAAAAAGATTCGTATTCGATAATAAATTGCTATTCAAGAATCAGTTTGGCTTTAGAAATGGCACCTCCACTGAAGATGTAGTACTTGCCCTTACGGATAATAACTGTAAGCATTTAGACAGGGGTAATAAATGTGTCGGAGTCTTTCTAGACCTGGCCAAAGCGTTTAACATGGTCTCTATCCCAATTCTTTTAAGTAAATTATCCAGAATAGGAGTTGGAGTTAGTAAGCATAAAATACGATAATAAAGAAATTGACGAGGAACAATTCACTACATTCTTAGGGATAGTTATTAACAAACACTTAAAAGGAAAAGAACACATAAATGCTGTCTGCAATAAATTAGAGCTCATCATTTTTGCGCTTAGACGCCTTAGATTAACAGTTTCGGAAGAAGCCGCTCGGTGTGCATACTATGGTTATGTAATCTCAGTACTGAGTTATGGACTAGTAATTTGGGGCAATTCATCATATTATGCTATTAGAGCATTCAGAGTCCAAAAAAATGTATTAAAGCTATTTGCAATAAGCATATTGTGGATAGTTGTAAGCCAATATTTAAGAAACACAACATCTTATCATTACCAGCCATGTACCTATATAAAAGATGTGTGCCTATTTGTACATAAATATCCAGAATATTTTAAGAAGAAGGTAGATGAAATTAATAGGCCTACAAGACATAAGTATGTGCTTGCTATGCCGAAATGTAAATTAAAAGTGTATAAATATAATATATTATACTATGGCATTTACATTGGCATCAGAAATGAGGCCATCCGACAGAGAATCAAAGTGATTGACATAGCCCAAAGGATCACAAGCTGAAGTGGCAGTGGGCTGGTCACATCTGTCGAAGGACCGATAGCCGCTGGAGCAGACGTGTTCTGGAGTGATGACCGCGACTTGGCAAACGTAGCGTAGGACGACCTCCAACTAGGTGGAGTGACGATATACGCAAAGTGGCTGACAGTGGTTGGATGCGAAGAGCTAAAGATCGAGCTCAGTGGTGAGCCATTGGTGAGGCCTATGTCCAGCAGTGGATGGGAGTAGGCTGATATTATAATTACATTGTTTAATAAACTATCATATGGATTTAAAACTTTAACATTATAATAAATTTAAACTCCAATTGACAACCTGGTTGCAAGACATGTGTATTTATGATATTAATGATTTTATCAATATCAAACAAATGTGACATATTATTATCAATGACCTTATATCTTAATTTTATATTTATGAATTCCAATAATAATTATTACTAATGACATCCTTAATGAAATTTCTCTGTTTACATTTAAATTTGCATGCCGCAATGGTAAAATGAGAGGAAATGTATAATAGAGCATAAGACCATCTTCTGTAAGTATACCTTATTCTTGCAAATAAAGATTGATTGGGGGATCGCCCCTAAGCTACCGACTGATTACCTAAGTAATCACAGACAACAATTGAAACTTCGCTAATCTATCAGGCAGTTGTCTCCAATCACCTATGGTATTCCCCAAGGTAACGTTATTGGCCCTACCCTCTATTTGATATACATATGTTTACGATCCCTGCAATCTCAAACTTCCAAACTATGATACATAACTACTTATAATTACTGTTGCACCAACTTTTTTCTCAAGAAATTTTTATGACTAAGACTACACATAGAAGACTATAACATATGTTTTTTTTCTGATTGTCACTCACAGAGAATATAAAAAAGGCATTATTTATTTATTTGTTACTAGCGGACCCGTCGCTTACGTCATCCTGCCCGGAAACGCAGTTTACAGTAAATATGTTAATTTAAACTCGTTGGTCGAGCGGTTGCAAGTACGACTGCCGATCGGGAGGTCCTGGTTCCCATTATTTCCCTTCACTGCTCTGCTCCTATTGATTGTAGCGTGATGAAAAGTATATTATAACCAGCTCAGGAGTATGAAAAATAATTGTACTAAGTTTCGTTAAAATCCGTCGAGTAGTTATGTTTCTATAACGGTTATACAGACAGACCTCTCTACAGATTTATTATAAGTATAGATTTTTATACATGAAAAATTATCTTAAAAATCTAAAAAAAATACATAATATAGGATGTAAAGTTACCAAAAGCCTTGCGTTGGTTTTACCTTGGTTTTACTTCTCTAGCTCAACTAGTTTTTAAGATATAAGTATCTCTTTAAATAATACCTAGTTATGCGCACGGTTTGTTGAACCACTTATTAATCGTGTTTATACATCAAGTCGAACCTAAAACAGGAGTTGCTATATAGCTTTCCATTTGGGGGCCGATCCGCCATCCTTACCCGCCTAGGCTCTTTATGTACTTTAACTTACCTTATACTGCCCAGGTGCTAAGATGTAGGAACTTACCTGTTTGCGATATTCCGCAAACCAAAAAACTGATTTTCAGAAAAAACAATTGGTCTCTCAGTCACCCCATCTATATAACAATCTCAATAAGATAATAAACATCTATCCCCTTAACTGTGTATTGTGAAACATACACTAACGGAAACTCTTCTTACCTTTAGCTATGAAAAAACAGAGCAGCTAATCTTGTAGTAAATTATAAGCAAGCATATAAACTATATAGTTTGTCGCTGTAGATGAGCGGTACCCAGTAATACAGGTTTTTACAACCTAGTACAGGGGCCCCTGCAATTTATTTGTAACTGTATCGTTTTTTTTTAACAAATATTTAATTTTTTTTCAAATTATTGAATGTATTCGATGTTGTTTATCATTTCTCACAATGCCAGTCACGGCTTCATTATGTAAAGAAAAAAGCGAATGATTGCAGAAACTGCTCATTTGCAATATGTTAGTAAAAGTATCATATTTTCAATGTCTACTATACATATACATTGGTTTTGCGGTATATAAATGAAGCATCTTAACTGATACTCTCTTATGAAAACTGACCCCTCTCTCAATCCCCCTCGCTCTTGTTTCGTCGGAAGTGGGAAGTTCGTTGTGGACTACTGACGACGCTGCAGTTAAGCAATCTTGGTGCCCACCGCGACTATCGCTTCTTTGTCACATTAGCAAATGTATTTGCGTTAAAGTACCTAATGTTCAAATTGCGTAAAATAAATGTCATCTCTGATTAATTTTATTGTTTACGTCTTCTATCGGTCGCGGTCTAATGGTGGCAATTAGTGGTATACTCGTGTGAGTCACATTCAGCAGCATCAACTGTTTGTGTACATTAGTGTGGGTGGACAAAGCAGGAAGTCACCTACACATCAATCAGCACATAAAAAATCATTGGAGGAATTTGCGCATTAAGTTTATCAAAAAGGAAGGGAAGACAAGGTAGCTATAAATTAAATCACTTGTTCCCTCGGCCTTGCATGAATTATGTTTTGGGTAGGAATCGACGTCACTTACGCCAATTGAAAGTACGCGACCGCGTCGTCCACTTATCTTTATATAAGTAGATGGCGAGGAGTTGGCAACCCGTCCTGACTTGATGTCACGCCGACTGCCGATTAATCGATTGACGCACATGGACTGCAGTACTCACCTCCACAGGGGAATACTTGGCCTAATTGGATTAAAAAGAAAGTGCACTTACGAAAGCTGATAAAGACGCCTTAACAATCCAGAATTATTATTAAACTCTCATAGCAAGTGAAAATTGAGAAGACTTGTAACATTTACAAGTTTAGATAGTGGTCCAAACCATTCGAATCATGTCTTAACCAATACGTTGCTATTCTTTCTATAAAACAGAAAGTAGGTACATGACCTTGCACATCTTATTTTTGACGATAAAATGATTGGGCACGGAGCATAGCCTACTGCGACTAGTATTGGTCTATCGTATCCAGTTAGGAATGGAGTGGAGATCGCGGCTGGGTAAACGTAGTGTAGGACGCCCTCCGGCCCGCTGGGATGACGATCTGCGAAAGGCTGCAGGCAGATGCTGGATGCGACAAGCCGAGGACAGGGCGCGATGGCGCTTGTTGGGGGAGGCCTATATCCAGCAGTAGACTGAGATAGGCTGATGATGATGTGTTATTTTACTTTTATTGACCTATCTTTGTTCACAAAGTGATATATTATGTAAGCGACGATCAATACAATATGATATAATTCCCAGCAGTTAACTAGGCAAATAGCCCTGAAGACGTAACAACGAAGTACTAACTGCACAAAAAAATTGTTAGATTATATCATATTTTTAGTTTTATGTATGTAAGAGAACTGAGAAATCTGAGTTACTGTCAATACTGACAACGTGAAATACTGACAAGGTGAAATCGGTAGGTGGAGTCCGAAGATGGAACGGAGAGCGCAATTCAAGCAGGTGCCAAGTTGATTTCGTTGTGTTGTACTAAAAACGTAACATCACGCCGTAATCCCCAAAGGGGTAGGCAGAGGGGTGTGCTACACCGCCACGTTTCACCAGTTACGTTTAAGACCCATGGAATAGATGGTGAGCCTATTGCCATACACCGGGCACTGTTGTGTTGTACTATTAAAGTAATTGTGTGTTCGCAGCAACCGCGCCCATATAAAAGTGTTGGTGCCGGGCGCGGGCCTGGGGCGGCTCGCGTGGGAGATCGCAGCCCGAGGGTACACGTGTCAGGGCAACGAGTTCTCGCTGTTCATGTTGTTCGCGAGCAACTTCATACTTAACAGATGTCCAGAGGTATGCAATATTTTTTTCACGACACTAATACAAGTATAGGTAAGAAAATGATGATCTATCGTCACGCGAGGATCCGTACAGTGTGAACAAAAGGAGCACATTAGGTCTGTTCTTCCAGACCCGACTTGCTTCTACATTTATCACTCTCATACACGTGCCAAATTTCGAAGACTTTTACTCTCTTACCAGCCAGTGCCTGATATATTTGGTAAGATGAGTGAGTTACGGTCTTCTGTGCTAACGATATAATAATAATAATCAGTTATATTCGCAATCCAGCCTTTGTTCGCACAAATCTGTTCCGAATACTAATTATGTAGCGAACGATTTAACTAGACGTAGTGTAGCGGTGTTTTAGTATAGCATATACATTAGTATATAATATATGTATGTCGCTCATTTGCTACTAATGTAATATCTCAAAAACATCTTTCAGAAAACAGTACAGAAAGTTTTAAATCACATATTCTGTGACATAATAGATATACCTATGTATATATATCAAAGAATAGTCTATAAGTCACATATTATTATAATAGTCTTACAATAATTGCGATTTGAAACTCACTGATTAGTTTTCTGAAAGATAATGATTTTGAGATATTGCACTCCAGTCGCAAATGATCGATATGTATGTACATATTGAGTACGGCGCTTGAACAAGAAACGTCTGCGATGTTTGTACACGCAGGAGCCCACCGAGTGTTAATAGCGGCTGCACGCTAAAACTCACCGTAAACAGAGCTTCAGTTTTAAAATGGACCGTTGAACATTGAAAAGTCCTAATTCATTTTTTATTTATTCTGGTCATTAACAGTTTACGTTAGGCAAGTTTTAGACATTCTTTCATACACACGACTTGTAATTCAATTTGTTTTACTCCGTATTTGACATGACATTCGATACAGTTTAATACTGTCCTTATTATTTTTATATCATCAGTCATCACCCAAAGTATGACTACATCTATACTAATATTATAAAGAGGAAAGATTTGATTGTTTGTTTGTTTGTATGTACCGAATAGGCTCCGAAACTACTGGACTGATTTGAAAAATTCTTCTACATTATCCGTGATGACCATAAGCAATAGAATATTATCAAAAACGTTAGGGATCCGTATGAAAACTTCGATAATGTAACCCGAAGTATGAAAAAAATACCATATATCCTTATATCGCGTACGCTGCGAAAATTATTGACAGTAGAGTAAAGTAATTGTTAGCGTGTGTACAGTAAATAAATATATTAATTATATACAATATTACATACATTATAGGTTCATATTAGTTTTATTAATTCATTCACATATATGTAACATTACTTGTTTGGCTTTAGTCAATTGAGTGTTAGTCGATAAAAGTCAATGTCGTTATGTCAAAGAAAAACGGTCGGCAGTCTTGCTCAAGATATTAAGAAAAAAACATCGAAGGCACAATAGCGATATTGAGTTGTGAGAGTGAACAATGTAAGTAAAAATATTCTATTGCTTTAAAGTGATAATTGATTATGTTGATTATGGCTAATACTCGCAGTGTGGGAAATGTAAATAAATGTTTATTGAGAAATTACTTGTTTCTTTATGCAAAATCCTTGCTTCTGGACTAATAGCTAATATAATGTACTACTGTTTTATAGAGGACGTTAATATCTACAAATAAGTCCGCGATACCATAGTCTGACTATTACAATTAAGTTACAATAACTTCTTTTCATACGCTTTATATTAGCTTCGGTCGTATGTATGTCTGTATGCATGTATGTATGTATGTAACGGAATCTTTGAGCTCAATTTTCACCGGTTTCTAGAAATCTGATCAATTTGAAATTTTG
>DWME01005917.1:0-14298 GCA_018244795.1 Parelbella ahira ahira | reverse complement strand
GGTGAGGATGGGCGGGTCGGGGGGGGGGGGCGGGGTGGGCATGGTGGGTGGGGGGGGTGGGGAGGGGGCGGAGGGGGCGGCGGCGGCGGCGCGCGCGGGCGGCAGGCGCGCGGCGACGGCGTGCGCGCCGCACACCTCGAGCGCGGGCGCGGGCAGCGCGGCCGGCACGCGCGCCTGCTGCCAGCCCGCCACCAGCCGCCTGGGACACGGTCACACCATACCCGCTTAGTTCGACAATTACACATTTCTATACAGACACGTCGGCTACATCATCCGATATCTTCTGAGATATTAATGAGGTATGGAAGACCATTTGAAGAAGTTTTAAAGCATGATATGATAAATATAATCACGCTGAAAATTCGAAAAACGTTCGTAGCAATAATTAAGTTTGTAGATATTTGTGCGCCATTTCTTTTTGTGGTTAAATGCAATGTTCTTATGGTGGCTATTTTAACTGAAAACATAATTAACTAAAATGATTTCACATTGATCGAGAACGAAATTAGAGAGGTAGCTTCTGAATATGTTAATGGCAACAAATACATGGTGATATTATATCCAGAAGTAGTTTCCGGCTTACAAATTAATTTCCTGATAATCAGGAAGTTGCTAATACTAATTTTATTTATCCGGAAATTCTTTTTCATTCAACTAGATATACATATATAATAGAATCCAACGCATTAATAGTTTTCGTCAATCAATTTAACTACTAGTAGAGACTGAATTATAGTTCAAATCTTCTAAATTTATAAAACTCAAGCTCACTTCAGAGTCCGCACTCTTCTCTCCCAATGTTGAGCCTGTTTGTTGTCGGAGCCAGTTCCACCAGCGCAGCCCGTCGTACCCGCTTGACCACCTGCTGATGATCTGCAAATAAAACATTTTTAATAATATTTGTATAGTAAATTTACAAAGGAATAGAACAACAAATAGTGTATCCAGATGAATTATACCACCACACCAGGTTACTTCAGGAGTCGACAGTAGAGAGGCTTAATATTACAATGGTATATTTTTTTAAATAAAACAATTTGATAGGTCCAAAGCGATTGAACAAGCAGATTTTTTTTTCAATTAAACATCCAAATGATACACCAGCTAAGTAAATAACCTGCCCATGGCTAAGCAGTGACTACGACAAAAAAAAATAATTATTCATATAGGTACATATATACATTGCTTACCTCGTACACGCGTCCTCCCTGCAGCTTCTGTCAGGGACGCAGCCGGTGGCTTCGTGCAGACGGGCCTCGGCTTCGCGAGTCAGTTTCCGGAGGTGTGCCCCCAGGGACTCCGGTGTCTTGACTGTACATGACACGAGATATAACATAAGTGTTTGCAAACATTAAAATCGGTACAGATGGAGCAATTATATATATGTATTGATATTGTGCTATAAAATATATTATAGCAAGCTACGACAGCCGGTTACTATGCTATGATGTAGGTACCTACTCATATATCTTTGCGGTTATTACCAGCGCAAAAATATGTCTTGCTATGCCGAGATATGGTTTGCTATATCAGAATAAATATATAAGAAATATATTTCAATGTTCAATTTAGCTTATAGAATCTATACTGCTTCGAAAAAATAGTCAACAATGATATATAACACTTCGTATATTGGCTGATTGCCAAACATAACAAAAACAACTCCCAGCGGATAGCTAATCAGCGGTTAAATAATCTTTTGATCCAATTGTTAGTTAAAGTGCCTATAACAGTAAGATTAAGTGGTCAAGAATGTAGCATAATGGCCCTAGTTATGTTAGCTGATTGCCAAATAACATAATGTTTAGGGGAGCAACGGTTACCGACCGATTATGTAAGTGGTTGCAAGCGCGACTGCCTATCGGGAGGTCCTGGGTTCATATCCCGGGTCGGGTACTGTTGCATTTTTCTAATTTGGAATTCTTAGTAATGACTCGGAGTTTTGATTTGTACCCGCTGTATGGCGATAGACTCACCATCTATTTATGGGACTTAAACGTAACTGGTGAAACGTGGGAGTGTACTACACTCCTCTGCCCACCCCTTCGGGGATTATAGACGTGATGTTACGTCTATCTTTTGTCTGATTCGTATCTACTATTGCAATTGTATTACTACATACTTCACAATACATATAACTACAGACACTTGAAATTGACAGAGGCATTCAAAATATGCAAAATCATTTTGAATTAAGATGAAATGAGAAAATGAAGGATTGACTCCGCGAAGACCACTCATTCGATAACATTGCTGTCTGAGAACGAATATTGACAGATTGCATGATGAATTACCTATGTATACATAGATAAAAATCCTACGGAATGTTTAGGGAAATAACTCGTCATTTATTATGATAAATGTATACAATTGTCATATAGAGATATCGAATATTATAAGAAGAATATCATTGGGAGACATTGAACCTTACGTATATATGTCGAAAGACGATAAACTAGTAATCTTCTATTGTGGTGATGGATTTTTGAGAAAGGAGATAAACGGGGTGAGGTGGGATGATAGAAACTGGATAGAGTATTGACTCCTGTGCAGATGTTCTATTAAAGTTAGATCACACAGGTGTGGGTGAATAATGAGATGATTGTTCTGGAGGCACACCAAGTCGGTCGTTACCGACCTATCGTTATAGGGATATATGGCACTCGGTGGTTTTTTTATCAACTTCTTATTACATTATTACTGTATGCCCATTAGTTATAGTAATATTGCGGGTTGAAATCAGTTACTTAAAAGAGAAACTCGACTTGTACCTATATTCCACAAAAAATGATTATCTACATCTAAAGAATCTAGTTTGATGATATAATAATAAGAATAATTACGTACATATGTATGTTTATGAATTATACAGTCATTTTAGTAAACTCTCAACCCGGTTTGGGATCAAATGACCGTGAGACATTGTTATTAAGTCTTTCGTTTTCGCCATTCAATCATTTAGTGATTTACAAAAATACAAACACATCCAAATATAAACATTCCTTATCGTTATCTGGCCTATTGACATGTTTGCGCTGTCATCACCATATTTGGACGATGTCCAGGAAATCAGATACTCCACATTAGGCACCGGTCAACGGGCCACTGATCGAGATTGAGTGTATTTACTCAAGATGGAAATGTGTACACAACCATATTTAACTATATAATAGGTATTACATGAAAAAGTAATAAGGATGAAAGATATGGACAAGAACCTTTTCTTATTAATTCTGGTATTCGTTAAATGACTTACATTCCGTTCCCTCCTTAGCGCCGAATTCCATAAGCATTTTCACAAGTGGTCTGTTGCCCGCCAGTACAGCCACGTCCAAAGGCGACAAGCCGTCCGGGTTGAGACTGAAACGTATACAGCACGTAGAGTGATATAATGATATGAACGTAGATTGTAACAGCCTAGCGCAGGACGCCATCCAGCCAGGTGGAGTGACGATATACGCAAAGTGGCTGGCAGTGGTTGGATGGGAAGAGCTGAAGATCGAGCTCAGTGGCGTGCCATTGGATAAGTCTCAGTCCAGCCGTGATCGATGACAAGATGATAATAATGATAATATGATATTATATGTATATAAATTGATAATTGATGTTAATATAAATGCCCAATTGAAATAGTAAGAAATAAAGCAAGTGCTATATTTTGATTTGGATAGAAGGTAATATACAGATAATCTTCATGGACATTAAGTCCCTTTATTGTATAAAACAACAATGGATAAAAAAATTATAAAACATAAGTAGGTAGTAACTACTTTACATTTTTGGCAACAGCTAATGCGTAGACATCTGCATCTAACTAGCCAGAACATCGTAGCAACTGGTTATAGGTACGACTGTATAACTGTAATCCACCAAATCGCCAAGGACATAAATTATAAAATATAGGTAGGTACCTACATACCTGTTAACATCGACATCGGTGGATTCCAAGATGTTTCTAGCCTTGTCGAGATAGCCATGTTCGACTGCCGCAAAAAGGGCTGAAACAAAGAAACGTATTATTAAAACAATTTATTAAATCATTCTGCACCTATATTTTAAACCAAAATTATCGTCAGCCTGTGAGTCTACTGCTGGACATAGGTTCCCCTAAGGACGATTGTCACTCAAAATCCCCACGTAGGGCATGTTAGTTCGAAATAATATTTTATATGTTTAATGAATAACAAAAACTCAAACCGCCAAAGCAAGGGAAAAAATAACGTATAATAAAATCGAATAAACAAAATAATAATAAAACACATTAAAATAAAAACGTAATAAACAAAATAAAAAAAATACCCTGCAAATGTATGTTAACTTGAGCGATTTTGTCTTGGTGCGCGCGCGCGTCCCGCTGCTGGCGGCGCGTCGCCTTGTCGAGGTGCGGGGGGAGCGGGGCGCACGCGCTCAGCGACGGCAGCTCACCCCCGCACCCCTCCAGCAGCGCGCCGTACTGGAGCTCTAGAGGAGAAGCGGTGGTTCAAATAGACAAAATAAAAAAAAACGAACAAAAATTTAAAAATGTATGAAATGATCTACACTAACGGGACTGGCAGGTTTTAAAATATTTATAATATTGTGGGCATGTTCGCTTAAAATGTCATAAAAATCAGTTTTAAGCGGCAGTGCGGTCTTGTAGATGAATAAATATATTTTTAATTTTCAGTATGCATTAATGATATATTATAAATTTGACGCTTGTCAAAACAAAATCCAGATTTAAAACAAAGAACTTTAGTATTGCACGTTAAAAAGGGATAAAATTCAACATAACACTCTGAACACCTTCTTCATACTCTTCGCATTGTTTCCTTACTTACCTAAATTACTTTACTCTTGCTATGATAACTTTCCATAAATCTCTTAATTGATTACGGTGCTAGCGAATTCCGTGAAATACATTTTTCGACCATCGAAAATCAACTTCGAATTCCGCGACAAAATTTCCGATAAAATTTATTTTAGCTCACGGAGTTGTGCAAACTAAGGCAGAAACCCTTTTACCTACTGGGGCATAGTCGCTAAACGGATAAAGTTTAAGTGAAATAAAACTATAATATGGTGCAATGCTATCTCATCATCAAATCATCGTCATCAACAGTTCTTCTGTCAATCTACAGTTACACACAGACATATATTACTTATGTTCATATTATATATTGTGTGTATTAGACCTAAATGAAATAGGTTTGGAGCTATTTAGGATTAGACAAGTGTACCGAAAATATTTATATGCCTCTCTAACTATTGTTTGCACGGTGAAAAGATAATAGGAAGCTGAAAGCAATCTTCCTATTATCTGATAAAAGGAAGCTGAAAGACTCGGTTAAGAATTTAATATACATGATCAGTTGTACTATGATATAATTATTATTATACAAAAGAATCCTTATCGCACACATAATTTTTGATGGCTGAAATCCTTTGCGACAAAAGTAATATAATTTACAAAATTCACATCTTATTCATTCATAATATTAATAAAACCGATAGCTAATTTTGGTATTGTTGTCACCCTACTCGATCCAAGTAATAAATCAAATTCTCACGCCGGGTTGGCAACTCGATAAATCAATAACAAAAATTAAGTTATACATCAAACTGAATCAAAACATTCATTACGAGCTGTGTTAAGCCATTATACATTCAATGCAAATGTTAACTCTCGACTTACACCTGAACAAACTCGAAGCCCGAACGCCTCGACTTAATCCAACCGGCTTGAGCCTCAAGTTGGAAATTCACCTTTCTAAAAGTCATCACAGACAAAACTATAACATGTTATAGAAAAAATATTAATTTATACTAATAATATACTCTACATTTAAATATCTTTAAAATTAATATTAACTTTATATTGGTGTGAAAGTGGCCGTGTAGTAATTACGTTTAGATACGCGTCAAAAGCACCAATCAAATTATATTAAAATTAGATAATGGAGCAAGGACTTGTATAAGCTTTAAGGAGAAGAAATATTAAGGATGTAGGATATAAGCTTTGAGAGTTTAAAAATATAGTAAAAATTGAAACACATGAAATGATTGTTTGGTAATTAATTAATTATTCTCGAGAACAAAGGCGCGAGTAGCAAATTTTTTCTTCATTTTCATCGCATTTTTGACTAAGGGCCATGTCTACTCGGAGTCATAGTCTCACAGGAATTAACAATCATTCTGACTAGGACTAAATAGTACAGGGTAAGTCAAGATCGACAAGTTTAGACATCTCTACCCTTACAGTATTGAAGTGTTTTTTGTATGCAGAAATAACTAGTTTGTAGCAGAAACGACTTAGCGAATCGCTTTGTCCTGCTTACGTGAGTGTCCACGAGATGCGGATGGTAACCCACGGTACGTCTAGACGTCCGATGGTAAAAGGGGCCAGGTGGCACTAGACTGTGGAGCTCATGAGCGCACTCCTCAATTTTATTTTGTATTAGTACTAAACATCATGCACATAAGTAATGCTAAAGACACAAAAATCTTTATTTTTACACACACGCACACGCACATGCACAGGCACACACACACACACACAAGCATTAAAAAATACTACTATACATAAGCACATGAAGTGTCAAATCCTCTCGAGCCGTGGATTATACAGACGCAGGTGTTCATATTAAAGTTGAACCGACTTTCACTTTCAGTACAGACAAACAATTCTCATTTACTGCAAGTAAATATCGTTCAGTGATAGAGTGCATGAATCATGAATCATCAATCATGACAGTAAGGAAATACATGTTTTGGTAGAGTTTTTTATGAGTATTTTATGAGTTTGTTTGGCAACAAATATCCTCTTAAAGTCTCACATCTGTACTGGCAATTGAATGACAGAAGGGTCCAGTGAGAGAAAAATAAGTATGTTGCAGTTGAATGTATGAATAGGGATTGTGATATTAATATTGTCAATTTTTAAGATAATTTCAAAACTTATTTCAATAATTTTATCATTTTAGTCAACGCTGCAGTAAATAAACTTATGGTCTAGCAGTGAACGCCAGTGGAGTAAAACGATAATGATGATGATAATGTAGAATTAAAGATATTGGCAAACAGCAGGCAACGCTTTAAATATAAGAGATTTATGAATTTCCAGAATATTATCTTATTATTTATTTACCCCCGGGTGTAAGTCTACTGAATAACGAAGGGCGTATTTTATGTCCCATAGCATTTTCGTCCATTCAGCATCTCCTTTAAAAAAAGAGCTAGGAAAGAGGAAATACGTGTTTTGGACAAAAAAAGACAACCGTAGGGAATTTTGTCAGTTGTATTCCAGAATACCCTTGATAATACCATCGAACACTTGGCATACATACGAAAGACTTACGAAAAATGGAAGAATAGATAAAAAATAAATTCCCTTCTCTCAATGAACTGGATACATACATTAACTTAAAAAATATAAAGTGGCTAGCAAATCCAAACGGAATAGGTGCGTGTTTGAGAATATTTTCAAACACATAACTTTCATACGAACGACGTGATCAAAAGAATAACCAGACACTTATACAAAACAGCTCTTATAGATATCCACCGTAATTGTGACCTTAAGTGAGTGAGGTTGGACACAGACGTAACCGTAAGTGGCTGAGGTTGGACGCAGACGCTTATGGACTGCAAGTGGTCACTGCATTTCATACCAGGTGGCCGTCGTAAGGGTTCGCTTCGTCTATCATATAAAATGCTTTAACTGTCTGAAATCCGTTTTCAAACTAATGAATGTCATTTATTTGCGACAGGTCTGATAAACGTTACATAAAGCTTTCCAACCCTAATTAGTTGACAAGCATATTTTTGCAAAACAACATCAATTACTGGAAGCGTCTGAAAAATAATGCTTAGGAAACTCGTAATGAATATTAACTGTCATTTCAGAGTGCTCACTGGAATTATATCTACCCGCTCATAAACTAAATGCTCTGCGGCCCGTAAATAATTCTCTCGCCGTAAATTCCTTTTAAATTCACTATTCTCAACGCTGCGACTGAACGGACACTTCCGTTGCTCTAAATTGATGAGGGAAATTAAAAATGTTTATACCAAAATAATTGTTCGCGGCCTCTTTTAATATAACTAACAACTGTCGTGCATAACAAAACGGTCTTTATGGTAGATGACAAAATAAGGCATTAAATGTTAGTTTGAAAGCATTTTAGAAATTTGAGGTAAGGATTAATGTCACTTGAGGGTGTACTGTTCGGATTTAAAAAAGAAAACGTAGCTAATAGGAGAGACCTGGCCATAGTATTTATAGCTTCCATTTTATCTTAAAAGGATAGGGAATTTCGAGAGAAACGGAAGATTTGTGACCCAAAATAAATACGGTCCAAAATGGGCTTTACGAACACGAAGAAGTTTAGTGGATCCTGAAAAGAATTAAAACGGGAAACGCAGGATTGATGGAATTGGAAGAGCACTGGAGGCCCTCTTAACCCAAGATCAAACATCAATCACCCTCGTAGGATCTTAAGCCAAACGTAACGGCAATTCGTGGGCTTCACGGTCAGTTGTTATGCGGGTAATGGCTGCCAGTATTTTAGTTTGAACATTCGAATACTTTGAAAAGCATATAAAACAATTGGTCGCAGTCGTTTTATGATACTTACGCTCAATATAAATATTATTTCCGCGTGACATGTAAGTGGCGTGCGGAATTATGAATGATCATCCGTTGAAAACAATAAGGATAAAATGTTCAATGCTCTTCAAGGTAAGTCCATTATTTCAAGAGTCCGTACTTCAATTTTGAGGCAAAATTAATTCACATCGCAGATATTGAAAGTTTATAGTAAGAAAGCATAAGACAAAAATATGCGAACCACAATATAATTAATTATATAGCCATGATTTTGAATTTTTTCTTTCTATTAATATGAAATATTTATTTTACTTATACTTCTGTTACGAATGTTACGTTCCGGCCAGTGTTAGACATAGAATTGCTCCTAAAATGAAAAGAGAACAATGCCATGGCCTGCCACGTCTTAGAGAATATCATGAAAAATTCTAATGTGATAATTCTAATTTACGACTTATTCCTAAACCGTTATAGCTAATAAAGAGGTTTGCGTTAAGATTTGAACCCGAAGCGCTTCGAGCGGGAGGCTGACATTTAATTTTTTTATTTATCATCATAATATATTCGAAGAAGGCTCCAATCTATAAAGTCATGGTATCGTGACTGGAGCCAAAAACTGGTATCATCATCGTTACCAACTTGCTCAGCACGTTGTACAAAACATAATATGACTTCGCATGTCTTCAAATTGAGCGTATCAAGGTTAGATATGTAACCTCGACTGACGTTCAATAGCCTTATTTGGCACCGCGTGGTACATTCCTGTTAGGTTCGGAGTAACCGATCATTGAGAGGTCGACTTATCCATTTAATACGTCGACATTTGGCGTAGGAATATATTTAATGGTAACATAGTGAATTAATGGTTAAATTTAATGTTGTCACAAACATCTGTTTAAATCGTTAAAATGCAAGTCTTCATAAATAAAAATGTGTATATTTAATTCTATTACAAATAACTTTGAAGATATCGCTTCATATATTCTCGACGACGAGCAACCGTTCAATAGAAACGTGACATCCGATTAACAACTACTAACTAGGTTGATGGCAAAAATATAGGAGGTTATAATGAAATTGTACTTGATTATAAATCATAAATGATAAAACAATATGCTGAACAAACCAATTCAATAAAAATCAATTTACTAACTCATTTAACGAACATATAAATTAATAAGTGCAGAAGTGAAAAAAATGTAGCAAGATACCTTATAACGGCGAAAACTAATAATGATATCTCATCTGCGGATTATAAAAAGTTATCTAGAGTCTCTGTTTATTGAGCAAATGAAAGCGGAGAACTGAACGCTGGAGTGATTTTAATGGCTAACGAGAGGTTCCTGTCCGCGGAACAGAAATAACTGAACTGCAGCGTCTAGAGTTATTATGTATTCTGTAGAAATTCTCGATTGGTTCGATATTACTCACTTTGACGAATACAGATAACCTACGGATATGTAGACATATAAAGAATTATTCAAGGATTATTAATATTCTGCTGAGATACATATTGAAACAAGAACTAGAGTTTATGTTAAAAATAATTTTCATTGATAAAACTTTTACTCGTAATAATGAAAAACATTCCGCGTTTTCCTCCAGAAGTTTTTACAACTGGAACCATATACGAACGAGAGTCGTACACGAACACACGTAACATAGACTTAAAAATGACGATGAAACTAAATTAATCAAATCAAACGACACATTGAAGCACACTTAGTTCTCAGAATGTTGGTGAAATGTTCCCATTATTGTATCGTACTTACTAGATTACTATAAATACATTATTGTTCCGACTGCTCGTGACAGCGATACCGTGCGTCGACACGTTGCGTGGTTAATCATTACTCAATTCCATGTCGACTGGCAAAAAAGAGCCGTTGAAAGTAACAGTGATGCATCGTTTCTAATATCCAACTCCGTAAGGCGGAAACAACGCACGCGAGGCCATCGCCGCTGGCGGAACGAGACACGACACCGACCAATTCGGACATGCTATAAAACGGACACAGTGCTACAATAACAGGATCGGAAGTAGCTAACGTGCCAATGGTGCACGATACACGGTCAAAGATACGAGCGAATTAGGTATCGACGGTGCCACGACGCAACGAAACTAACGCAATCACATCCACGAATCACAAGTCACAACAACACTGCGGAATAAATGAATAAAAATTAATAAATTCGGAAATGAAACTGACCGCACGTGAAGAAGTCCACCATGTCGCTCCATTGCAGTATCATTATTGCAACTGAGCTGGTCTCACGGTTCGGGAGCTCGCTACTGTGCCATTGTGTGCACAATCTTGGATCTCTTATGTCGTCATTGTATCCGAGATCTCTAGTGTGCGAAAGTTACGTCTTACGTATAGGCAAGGTACCTTAATAGGTGCAGTTGATCGTAAGTAGGTGGAGTGCAAGTTCAAATTGGTTTAGTGCCGGGCGATGGGAGCAAATTGCATTACTTCCTTTTACACCGAGGTATTATGTCAGGTACTGCCAAATGGAAATTTAAAATTCTAAATTTCCGTCACTACAAATCATTTTAAAGTGTTGAAATTATATAATTATTATGAAGTGTTATAGGTTTGACGAGGTTCAGTTTTAATGTATCTTCCAAATTTAGACTCAAACTTTTATGTTAAATTTAGTTTCTTTACGACGTTCACAATACATTATTTTGGAAAAAATGGGCACGAGTAAGTTATACCTTAGACATGAGAATCTTAAAAATTATAAGACCGATAAGAGAGAACCATAGTAACTAATCGATAGTAAAAAAACGATGATATGATGAAGACAATCAATAAACAAATTTTCAAACCAAAAAGAGGCTTGATGATTTCTTTTGTGTCGGTCTACAACTATAAAATTGTACAATATAATACGAAGCGCTCAAAACAAAATCAAACATCAAGCGCCAATATCCCGAACAAAAGGTTTCGAACCTGGTTTCGAGACAATAACTTATTTCGTAACGAAGTACCGACTATCAACTATCAAATCACTAGTCACACTATCACTCTCCTGGACTTACGTAAGATTAAATAAGTAGGTGTGGATAACGGTTACATCAGATCATTGTTTTTAAAATCTCTTTCTCCCATTATTTTTTTGTTTCGCGAAAGGCAAAGGTATTTACATTGTGTTGCCGCGTTACTTATTGTTTGGCGAAGTACAATTAAAAAGAGTTATTTTTCAAATGAATGTTAGAATTTTTATTAGCGTTCACACAATTGGATTGTTATTCAAAATTATCTTCTGGTTTATTTTTTCGGTGGCAGTTTGAATTTGCAGGAATTTGTATTTCATTTATTTCTTTGCGGATATTTTTAATGAGTTTCTTATCCCATCTGACACCCTTTTCGAGCATTTTGGATAATGAAACCTAACAAATACAAAAAGTGCTTTATTTCCGTTCTGATTCATGATTATCGAGCAGGAATAAAGTGCCGCTTATAATTTCATACATACATTTCCTTGCTTTCTAACGTTTTGTGGCGAATAAAGTAACATCTCGCTTGCATCACTCGATAAACAAAACAATGGTTGCAGGTTATGTTGTTTTCCTCCGCTATCTCGCCTTAAAACAAAGGTTAATATCTCATAGGAATTCCGTGTTTGTTTTTATACGAATGTTTTGTAACTTCGATGATATCACTGTACTTATTATTGTTTGATATTTGCCTTTGCTTACTTCGCCTTCTTTGTACCTGACTAATGCAATTATCTGGCGAAATTCTTTATCATTAACATAAAATTCCTCATTAAACATACTTATACCTTTCGTACATTATTATTTTATCGCAAACCATATTAATATTACAAAGGTTAAAGAAATATGTTTATCTGTGTTACTTTTGTACGTCATGACAGCTTAAATGATTTTTTGAAGTTTTGTCTGAACATACGTTAAACTCAGCGAAACATAATATTTGTTCGTAGTACGTCCGTGTAGTTATAGAGTACTTTTTATTATAAGGCGTAGGACTGTAAGGTAATTATTTAGCTAATAATGTCGTAAGTCTGAACTTTTGGTGAAAAAATATTGCAGATCGTTTTAATCAAAGTAATAGTACTTGAATCCGAAAGCATTAAAACATCTTTATTACATCAAAAATCAAACCCTTTTATAAACTTTTATCCTTTCACTCTCTTCATTGGGTTAAGCTTTTTAGTTTGGCACGTTCAGTATCGGAAAGTGAATCTTTTGGGAGTACGATTTCCCATAAATACTTATTTACATCTGTTTATTTTAGTGAATTCTGTCCTATGGTCGCCCTAAAGAGCTTTAAGTCCGTTGGGCAATAAATTTGATAAAAACACCAGCCGAATTTATCTACGCAGGAATAAAATCTAAAATCACTAAGAATTTAAAACATTCAGTATCAAATCCAAATATTACACGGACAACAATTTTTGCTCAAAATTAAAACAGCGTTTTTCACCACAATTGCCTCTTTTAAGAAAGATGTTTATTTCGTTTTTTAATGTAACTAAAATAAATCCGAAACTTAAACCATGATAAGATATGACGCGTGTATATAATGAATGTTATATTGGGACAAGTTTTTGTTCTAAACGTATGTCGTAATTCCAAATAATTACTTTCAGCGATTTTGTCCACTGCATCGATGCGCCGAGAGAAAAAAAATGGAGGTAAAAACTCTCCCGACTCTCTTTTCAATAATGCATTAATTGGTACAGCAGAATTCAGTACAAGGCTTTCGAATCCTTTTTGTCTTCATAATTAGTGGCGCTTTTTATAGGCAAAATAGTACAATTAAATACATTTCAGGTAGGTATCTATTATAAGTCGTAACCTTTTATTATATTACCGATTGATTGGCGTAAGAGAATCGGGAGTCATTATGTTATAAAAAGCTAAGGGCGCAAGTATAGTATCACTTTCCAAGTGATTACAATAGTCACTCCCACGCTGTGGAGAAATGCTCGATTCTCCACGGTGAGCCGGCGATGCGATGACAATCAAACTTTTAATTTCATTCTGCTCCACGATTAGTTGCACCCATTTGCAATTAACGAGCGCATTACGGTATATAATGGCTTGTTTGTTCCATATTTTTTTGGTGAAACATTATATCTATGAGATATTTGTGCATTACTTGTTCATACTGATAAATATTCTTTTCGCGTACGTTACTGCTAAACGGAGTTAAACTTTATCACTATATTTTATGTTTATGACAAACCAAATGATTACATGAAGATTATATTATTTCTAATGAGATGGTTTGAATAAAAATGGGATAGTTATGCGTTCACGCTTGTACTGAAACCTCGCGTAACGCGAAGACATACCTGAATTAATTAAAATGCAGAGCCTATATACATATATGAAGCTCTGACTTTCGATAGTAGAATTTTTGCACTGATCGATTTGGTGATGTATGTATATTTGGGTGTTCATTCTGAACGAGATTCCTAAAGCTAGAGTCGGCCGAGCTGTCAATTCGTGGGTTGGAAGACTTCCGAGCTTGAAGATTTTATCATCTTACTTGCCTAAAACGCTAGCAAGTAATATTGTATTATATTAAAGAAGCCTACATAGAAACATACATAATGATATGAACGTAGATTGTAACAGCCTAGCGCAGGACGCCATCCAGCTAGGTGGAGTGACGATATACGCAAAGTGGCTGGCAGTGGTTGGATGCGAAGAGCTGAAGATCGAGCTCAGT
>DWME01005916.1:0-14299 GCA_018244795.1 Parelbella ahira ahira | reverse complement strand
GGTTATAGTATACTTTTCATCACGCTACGATCAATAGGATTTTCCGGGCAGGACGACGTCTGCCGGGTCCGCTAGTTTTAAATAATAGTAACATTAATATTAGAAAGGAACTAGCATAAATTTTCTCCAACAATCTACATCTATCTATTTCCTTCCAAACTTGAACATTGTATGGTCGTAAAAGATAGCTAGATAATTTTTTACGATAATATAAACGTCGATACGAAGCTTTTTATGGCAACAGACCTACTTTACGGCAAGGGAACGTTTATTCGTGACTGTGTGAACATAAACCGGCTATCTATTGTGAGGTAACCTAATATCCGTTTTCCTGGCGCATCGCCGTGCGTAGGAAGCGGTCAACTGGCACATAAACCACTTTTAAAGTATTCTAGTGTAAAAGTAAATAACGGTGTAATGTTAAACATTTATTACACCAAACAAGTTCAAGTTTCCGTTGCTATCAAAGAATTTTCGTACATATGATGTGTGATAGTATTTATATACGTAGACGTCTAATAATTGTATCAATTAAATCATTTCAGTAAAAGAAATGGCCTGAAACATGAACTACTGAGGAACGAAGAAAATATAGCTGAAACGAGGATTGAGGTATATTAAATATGGCTTTTCTTTTTTTGTAACTACCCGCCGTGTTGGGGCACTTTAATTTCTTCAAGTTCAAACTTTGATTTTGTAAGTTTAAGATATTGATAATGCTTAACAATTATAAAAATAAGCACTATTTGTACCTTATTTTGTTTTAAGGATTAAAAAGAAACATTGTTGGTTGTTTGAAATCAATTTTACAATTATATAACATTTTATGTGATAAAAACGGCGCTTTCATTTTATTTTACAGTAGTCTTCAAATTTTGAATGGTTGTTGATGAAATATAGGTTACATTTTTTTTAGGAAATTTGTTATAATTGCCAATATATACTTATTTGTACTTTGAAATATTACTCTTATATTTTTAAACGACTTCAAACCTTGACTAATAAGAACATTTTAATTTTTATTACAGTTGTAACAGATTCCAGTATTTGCGCGTTGACGAAAAAAATTTAAGCGCTGGAACTATCTTCTTACAATAATTCATGGGATCTAAATATTTAAATAATTATATATAAGTTCTTCGAGTCATCGGGCGTTTAATTCGGATGAATATCAAGACTGAGTTTGATAGAATACTGTTTATGGTTGTAAATGAAGCCGTGGTCTTGCTATGTACGTGTTACGTATGTTACATTCATTCAGTAGTTTAGTTATAAAATTTATACATATATCGCCATTGTATCGCTTAAAACAAACAGCTATTTTCCCCTTAGTGTACTTTATTATGCTATCTTTTTTTAAGTGTCAAAAGTCAATTTAGTCTTAATGAACAATTTTTGCTTAGATTTTTTTTAGATGGTTTAAGATACTATAAGACTTGAAAATATTTTCGTTATATTATGCTTACCTGTAACTTACACCATATTGTCACTTTTTTTCTAAAGTCATTATGTTTATGTATCAGTTGCATATTAAACCCATTAAAATAATCTTACTTTTAGCGCGCTACAGCTTATGTTTTATAAAATGGAATTGATTAATACTCAAATGTATATCTTTAAATGGTAGACCATATAATTGACATAGGTACCATTTAATTCATTGTTTTTCCCTCACGTTTTTTAAATCAATTCTTCACGTCATGTTTTTCATAATTTGAACATCAATTTAAAGCTAATCATATAAAAAATCTCATTACTTTACTATAAAAGTCAACTCTTAACTGTGCCATAATTTAGCATCACACCTGCTAATATCCTTTGATATATACAATTGGCATAATTAGAGTATAGTTTATTTATAGAGTCAAAATATGTCTGTGATGTGATTAATAATAAGAATATGATATGATGATGATTACTTTTAATAAATTATTTTCATCTATTCATTGTTTTATTTAACTTTTTCAGAAATTTAAAACTTGTTTATGATTAAAACACCATTGAAAAGCTGTGTTATAAATAAAGGATAAGTAAAACTTAAATTAAACAACAGGATAAAAAAACAAGAATATGCTTAAAACAGATGTTTATTATTTGCGATATGATTGGGTACAAAACATTTGTAAAACAATGCATACAGTATTTAAAAACAAAAGCCGTTAAATATCGAGACAAAAATATTACATATTACTAGCCATCTTCATACAGCATTACCAACATAACTGAAAACTCAGGGATGTATTTGTTCAGTTGACAACAAAAAAATATAATTTAAGAGATGTAGTTAATAGATACAGATTAGTAAAATTATATAATAGATATAGATCATAAGACTTTAACAGGTTTGCGTGTATAACTGATTTTATATCTATAATGTCCACATGTTACTATTAACATCTATCTGTTGCCAGATTGATAAATCGTACATTATCAACGAAAAAGATAAAAAATAAAATTGTATAATCACTCACAAAATGTCAATAAATATAAGTTAGTAAATGATAACAGTCCCTTAAAGACACACATATTTTAATTGATCACACTGCATTTCTGAAGCTATCGTCCAAAATTAAAGTACATCTGCAAGATTCCTTTTCTTATAAATAAACTATTAAACTCTAAATGCAAAATACTATGTATTTCTTTTTCATCTACTTTTTGTACAATCTGGAAATATTAATAATAAGAATAATAACGGTAATAAACAAATAAAACCTTTGTATAATAAACCTGTATAGATATCGCAAAGGCATCTCTAATCTTATCTGATCACAAATTATCACCTGTTCTTACAAGGCATACAATACATATAACAATGTTACTTATTTTCCTTATGTTTAACTACTACGGGGCCAGTGTTGTCGCCTGTCGCCTTGTTGTGCGGACCATGGGCTCCATCACAGTACGGCCACTGCAAAAATACAATACCGACATATTGACTCATGTATAATAGGAAATAAATAAATAGTTAGATAATAACAATTATATGGTAATTATAGATACCATGTACTATTATACGATGACTAATTGGAACTATACATATATAAAAGTAAAATCATAGCTCATAAATTCTTACATTTAAGGCCTGTTACTAGTAACAATTGAAAACACAGCAATTCATGAGCACAGTGCATAAAATTATATTTGGTTTATTTACAGAAGGAAATGTAATCATATCTCTATTGCATGTGTGATAAGATGATAAGAATTCATATAGGTCACCAGCAAGGGCGACACATCTCTAAAAACATTTTGAATGACAGTACCAATGAATTAAGAAATTTTTAGCAATCACAATATTTTTAGCAATAAATAATCATCATCGACATCATCAGCCTGTTTAATCTACACATAGGTCCCTTCTGAGGCACTGTTACCCTTAAACCACATGATGTGCCTACAGACTGGAACCTCCAAGCATAGTTTTGTGCAACTTCTATGTTGCTATCCATTGGTAGCTTAGGGATTTAGCTGCTCACAGAGAGGCAACACTAATAATTTAAATTAATTCTTTATTGTTATATCACCACTCCAGATCCCTTATGGATGGCTGACGGCATGAGCAGAGAGTCAAATAAATATTTTTACATGAACATGATCACTAAACACAAAATATAACAGTACTTACATTCTTACTCCTCCAACATCTACAAAATACTGCCTTTTCGGTAATATCTTCGATATCAACAAAATCTACAACTTTATTGATGTCCTTCCTGATACCAGGATTGATCTGACCACTACCAGCCTCCCTAGCTTTCTTAATTGTCTGGTATGATACATAGGAAATGCCACCAATAGCCAAAGTTGGCGGTAAAAGAGCACACCAATCTCGAACTGAAACATATGGCAATTAAAAAATATTTGTAAATCATCTTAAGAATATTGATGGTAAGTTGGTAAAATAGAAGCATGTTTAAAGCACATGCTAAATTTCTGTTATAAAAGAAAAATAATTGATCTTTCATATTCCACTGTTGGAATACGGGTTTCCTATCACATTGAGAGGGTTTAGGCTGTAGTATCCCATGCTAGCCATGTGGGGGTTGCCAGACTTAACACACCTTACAAAACATTTTTTTTAATTCTAAGTAAGATGTGCAGGTTTCTTCACGATGTTTCCCTTCACCGTTAGCAAGTGATATTTGAACTTAACAAACACTTTTTATAAGGAGGTGCTCACTGTGTATTTGAACCCTGCACCTCCAGAGTGAGAGGCTGAATTCTTAACCACTAAGGTGTCACTGATCATATTTAATATAAATTTCTGTAATAAACTTGAATGACCATACACTATAATTAAAGTCAGAACATTTACATATCAGGCAAAACATTTGCATAATAATATGTTTATCTCTAATACTCAGTTTCAGTTGTCTGAACCAATTATTTTTATGACAACAAACTATTTTATTTCACAAAACTATTGTATATTGAAGTATATATTATTTCTGAAGCGAATTATTTAATTCAGTTATTCAACAAATTAGTGTTAAATAATATTACTTAAACCAGAGGTTCCCAAACTTTGTTTTCTCATAGATCAATTTCAAAATTTTGCTGATTGCATTGGACCCCCTGTAGCTACACTTCTACCATATTCCCAAAACTCGACAAAAAATGTGAGCATTAGATCTAACTATGGAGACTTGTGTTGTGACTGAGTTCTAACCACAAATCAACAGTTTGCAAGTCTGTAGATGTTGTATTGAATATGCAAGTTTGACAAGTAACAGTCACTGAACTTCTTAAAATATTATCTGTCTACATTAATAGGTAAAGTCAAGCCAACATTTTAGTTCTTTACTATCGAAACTAGATAAATTTTCATGGATATTTTTCATTTCAGTTTACTAATTGTAAACCCATTTTTTTGTCACACCAACGTGAACCCCTGTGGAGTCTCCCTTGGACCCCCGGGGGTCCACCTGGACCACTTTGGAAATCAATGGCTGAAACCAATAGTTGAATTGCTATTACAAGAAAATAGTCAATTTGATCTGATGAAAGCCTCAAATATCATAGATAAAAATGTATACACATTTTAATATTTCCAAAAAAAAATTGTTTGTGGAGCCCACAAATATTATTAGTCAAACTTCTTGTTGAATAGATAAAGATGGATAGATTTCTATTGCTTAATTTTTGTGAAATATATTATTGTTACCACGGAGCCAAGATTTGAGTAATGGTAGCATACAAACTTGTCTTAGAAATCGTATGCTATAATTTATTTTAGTCAGATCAATTGTTATGCAAGTCCTGAGTTATGTTGTGGTGAACTGCTCTACAAAAACCAAGCCGAGTCTGATTGAGGAGGGATTAGCAACACCTTTGTGGATGAATCAGTAAGGAAAAATACCATCTATGATTTCTATCAAATACGTAAGTCAGCCCCAACCCTTGCGAGATTTTACATTAATGAGTGGTACCACCACTTCAAAAAAAACAATATTCTGTAAGTCATGATGATATTGTTAGTGATAATAATATGTACCCACAAAACTAAGCGAACTAATCATGATAAAAAGTTAAATACCTCAACAGTAGTTCATGTTCAATCAATGGTCCATGGGTCTAAGCAATAGAATCATGCAATACATTATTCATTATGCCTGACTAGGACAAGAGGTAATTTACTGATAAGTGTGTCACTTACCTTGAAATGCTGACAACTTTTAACTTAGCCGGTCACATTATTAGGTAAGTATAATATACTTTCCATTTTTTGAAATTAATTTTCACTTACCTTGACCGCTTTATGGCATTTGAATTACAATAAATTACAATATTGAAATAGTAGAAACAATACATTTCATCAAAGTAATGTAATCAGCGATATTATTAAAAATAATACCTTATTTTAAAAAATTGAGTTATACTTCAGGAAAATACGACTCACCTCCGAGCCGAAACCAACCGCCGATCGAATCCGGTATAGGTAAACCAGCTAAATAGTTAGGAATTGTAACTTTAACAACGTTGGATATTAAATACATTTTGGGTTTATATGCAAGAATAGAAAATTTTGACGAATTTAATAGTTACAAAGATTAAGTGTATCGTTACACAATTCTAAACAGCAAGTATAGCATGATCCAATCTGCTATTAGCGCTTGCGAATTTCAACCGTAGATAAGTTATGACATTATCAATTTGTTTCTACCTTCAAAAATAATATAGACAAGTTAGTGTGGCAACATCAGTATTTTAATTTATATAATATTCATATAGTGTAGTATATGAGTAAAGTAAAATCTCAATACGTTTTTTTTAGTTCACAATTCATTACAGTGAAGTTCACTAATTGACAAAGACAAGCATAGCCGAATTTATGGCTTCGAATCTCATAAACCACAGACAATAGTCTATATACCTTTTCAAAATTTATTTATCTGTCTGTACCTGTCGTCGCTTTGGATGGGTGCGCTTGCCTATCGTACGTTGTAATTATGAATCTTTTCATTAGATTTATTGAGTAATATTTCTATGTAGTAGCCCTTATGTGATAGTAAAGAAGTGTAAACAGTGAAATCCTTTGGAGGATTTGCCCAATGCTGTCGTCTGCTGAATATGGCTGACGAAAGACTAGTGGTCCTCAATCGTTGTGACAACTTAGGGTTTGGATTTTCTCTACTTGGTGAAGCCGGTTTGCCACATATTATATACGAAATCGAAGAAAATTCTCCTGCAGCTCGCAGCGGGGAGGTAAGTCGCGACTTCACGAGCCTACCTATTAGTAGAAGTTGGTGAAACTGGTAACAAATATCGGAAAAACTTAAGCTATGTCATCGCTTATATTATTCATTCTCTAGAAATTCTTTACATTATTATTATATTTATATATATTCATACGTATATATGAACCGTAAATGAATGAATTTGTCTATGTATATATGTATACCATCGATGTAACTGCCCGTTAAAACGTATGTTTGGATTTTTGTCTATTTGTAAATCGTTTTTCAAGTATATTTTTATTGTGTACACATTTGTGATTTTTTGCGGCATCAGCATGTCTGATAATTTATAATAACGCAAAATTCATTGTTTTTCTTGCCTTTTTATTCAATATGATAATCAGCTGACTGTCAAAGGTTTACACATCCTATGCGTATAATAGTTTCGTACAGCTGAATATTAATTTTGTTTTGGGCAATGTAGAAAAAAACCGGCATCTTAATTTGTAACACAAGTAATATTTTAAAAAATTATAACTGACTTTTTTTTTATAAGATTGCCATAATTACTATGAATAAAATAAAATTTATTATGTGTTTGACTGAGATATATTGAAACGATCTAAAATTTTCCTTAATACTCCATATCTAAAACATATAAAACTATATATTTTATTATTAAATAAATTTACATACCAAATGTTAATTATAGCAAGCCATAAGCTGGCTAGTTACAGTGTTATAAGTTTCACTTTTATCCTCCAAATTATTCATTTTGTGTTACATATGAATGTTACCATATTTTGATAAGGCATACATAAAGTAATTGTTTTGTAAAGACAAAATTTTGTAGGCTAATTGCAGTACCACTCTTTTGGATATTATTATTATATTGAGAACAAATTTTAACAAACCTGTCTCTGTTAGTTTAACAAATCTATTAAATTTCCTGTTTGATTCAACCACATATTTAATGAAAAATTATTGTGGATGTATGAATTTTCATTAATTTGCTTCTCTGTATACTAAAAATAAGTATGAATTGACACAAAATAATGAGTCAAAATAATATTAAATGAGAAAACTAATTTTGTAAAGTATATTATCTTCTATACCTATAAATATCTGTCCCCTGTACCTATATCCAGCATCTGCCTGCACCCTTTCGCAGATCGTCATCCCAATGGATGTGACAAGCCAAAGACAGGGTGCAAAGGCGCTCATTGAGGGAGACCTATGTGCAGCAGTGGACTAAGATAGACTGGTGATGTGATGTACCTATATCCCCAAATCTTGAGCCCAGTTTAAGGGCAAAACCCCTGAGGAAGCCATTATCTAGCCAGTGTATGGTGGGTTATGGCACCTATATATTTTATATATTCTCTAGAAAACTTGTAACAAAATAGCAATGTTAGTAAAGTATATCATTTCGTAATCTGTTATAAATAAATTTCAATAAAAAGGTCAACAAACATGTTCAGATGACACTGTTCCAATGTGCAATGTTATGATATATCTAATCTAAACAAATACATTTTCTCAGCTTACAACCCAATGATGTATCCATGCCAAAGTAATATGAGCGCACAGAAATGGTAGATATAAGGTCTACTACAGAGGAACACATACATGTGTATATGCTGTGGTTAACTCAAGGCAAACAAGTTTACTGACTGTCATTTAATGCAAATAGATATCTCATTGTACACTAATTAGAGATGTAACATAATTGCAGACACCACATTCAAATATGGAGTTGCAGTTATATCCACCACCAGGTCGACAATCATATAATTTATTTGTTGAGAAGTTCTGCCTTTTTTGGGTAGCTTGATGTTGTTTACCGTGATATGAAGCCTTTAAATGTCTTACATAGTGAGTTTAATGTGATGAAATTATAATTTCATAAATATTGCAATGTGCTGTCACTGACTTAGTTGACCAGCTATAAATTTCTGTCAATGTGCAGTATCGGATGTGTATGGCAATAATTTGATAAGTTGATTTGAAAAGGTATTTATTTCAATTTATGTGCAAGTAAATGGGACATTATATGTCTTCACCACATGTGACCCCATGTCAACTGACATATCTATATTTAGAAACTGCTTGATTCATCAACGTTTTTTGTGTCTAGGCAACATGCAAAAATAATTGGGTAGCAATTTGTTTTTGACTTGTCCAAAGTTCTTTCTTATTACTTCCCACTAAGTACAAATCAGTTCTTGATTTATTTGAATGAAATAATAAAATATTCTTTTATTTGTACAATAATTATATTATACATAACATTTCACTTAAATTGCCCTTAAATGGATAGGCTAAAGAAATGTATTATATATATATGTGATCGACCTAATTGTCATTCCACTGTTGGAATATGGGTGTCCTCTCATATTGAGAGGGTTAATTCCATAGCCTGCTACACTGGCCAAATGCAGGTTAGCAGATTTCACTCTTTGATTTTTTTTGTAAATTCTAGTGTGCAGGTTTCCTCACAATATTTTCCTTCACTGTTAGCAAGTGATTTTTAACTTAAAACACATTTTTGATTTGAACCCAGCACCCAGAGTGAGAGGCTGAATTCATAACCACTAGGCTATCACTTCTTTTTTTAACTATTTTTTGTTGAAAATATAGTACCACAAATTAGTTTTTAGTGTAATTATTAAGGTTAACTTTCCCCACATATTATCTTTGCTGTATCTATTACGTCTAGGAATCCATTATCATTTGTAATGATCTTTAATGTTATGACATTAACAATATGCTCTTGTAATTGCATAAAACATTTTTATTAAATTTTGTAACATTGTTTTTCAGTACACATAACTATACTAATTTGAGGATTGTATTTGGTTCGATTTTCTCATATGGTCAGTTTTACTTTAATAAAACCAAAATGAGTATTTGTTTTTTATAAATGTTATTAAAGTTTTTACTCTGCATTATCTCACTGGCCGAATATACAATATTAAGATTGTTACAATAAGTTAAAAATTTAAAAACCACTGATAATATTCTTAAGAGTTTAACATAATAGGGGTTAAATATCGTCAACTTGTTTTTCGTTCCATCATTAGTCACCATTAGTCACGATGACCACTTGAACCTGCAGAGCAGGCTATCATTACAAATTAAAGCATATTTTACTATGATTATATTTCATAGAACTAGTCACAATGCCAAGTTGATGTAAACACTGCCATTTGGGTGCTGTGCGGCGATTTGTTCTAATTGGGTCCGATGTAAAGTGTCTTATTATTAGACATAATGTTGGAGCACTGTGGCCGCGATCGAGACGACCTGATGACGCACTCGGCTAGGCAGGCAGTCGACAAGACGGCGAATTAAATTTACGCACAAATTATACCAAGGACATTTTATAATAACGCCGTGTAATAAATTGTATGCGGTTCCTCGTCAACTATCGACGATTTGACACAAAATAATTGTATACGACAGAATGATGGATGCACCTTGTAATGAATAAGAATTTTGTAACAAATGATAGGTGAATTTCCTGTTTAAGAGGTTCATTTAAAATATTGCTACTTCTTGTTATCGTTTTTTTAAATATTATATTTTTCGAATTTGTATTAGCAGTATTTTGTTCTTAACAACTATATTTCAAATTCCCAATTTGAAACTTTCTTTATTCAAAACATTTTTTTTTGTCGACAGTCTTTATAGAATGGCGGATATAGAATGTAAAGCATTGTCTAATTATCGTCATATACCTACATATTATGTTGATTAGTACATTGGATAAGTGTGTGAAACTCGGCACATACAAAAGTGGTTTAGTCAGACGAGATATATCTTAATGATTGATAAAATAAAGCTGGTTAACTGGTTTAAGTGAACGCACAACTTTTTCTATAGAAAGCAACATCGCCATATCGATAATGACAAGAAGTGAAGTGACGATAGTATTTTGTAATTTATTTTCGCTTTCAGTTTTCTAGTCGTTCATTAATAGTCACATCGATCGTGCGTGTCTGCGTTCACATGAGATGAATCGTCAAGGCCTTAAATTACCGCAGAACATGCTTAAAATAGCAAAACTATGTAAAAATCATATGCTCTATTTTCAATTCTCAACGCTACTGGCGTCTGTTTATACATCCATAACATCGCGTCTATTTTTCTTTGAAAGGATAGACAGAGTGTAGCAGTCTCACGGTTCAGCTGTTATGTGTTTTATGAAATAGGAGGTGAGCATTTTGCTATAATTAGACAAAAGTCCAGATTCTAAGCTACCCCTACGATTTTAAAGTTAGAAAAAGCCGATAATACTTTGCCTTTGATAATACCTTTTGTGATTGATTTATAAGTTTTTTAAAAATTAATTTATTTAACAATCAAATTCGAAGTCGAATAGGAAGTGAGGAAGTCGCTCGAATTCAAATCAGGAAACACCGTACGTGTCTTGATCACAACAGATCAATAAACTAATAAAACCTACATACGCGCGCCAAGTCCTAGAACGTGGTAACGTAACCAGTGTATATTATATCATAGATAATTCATATTCATAAGATGTATGTGTGTAATCGTAATACGGTCGGCTCGGTTGACACTGGCCGGCGCACGCGCATACTGTGTGGGCGAGTGCGTGCGTTGTGCCCACCGAATTCAGAAGCTACCACCTCGATACATTGTCCTTTGTCTAATTAGTTTCGTATGTTGTGCAAATAACATCTTATCAACTGTATTACCCACTACACACACACACGCACACAAACAAATGCTAGTTTTAAACACGGGCGTCCACGAAAGAAGAGAGGAACACACGAAAGTCTAACTTTATAACCACTCGAAGTCCATTCACCTATACGTAATAAAATGGCATAGATTGCAAAACCAACGCCTGTAACTAAGACGGAATGTAAAACGTATGCGTCAACCGCAAGGGCTGCTCGCGCACCCGGCTTATTGCGTTCGAGGATTGTGACGCAGGTATAAAATCACTTCAGCGTGCGGTAAAAAGCCATAGCGCGTGCTCAATGAAAATTTCAGCGGTTTTCATACGCGGCAATGCAGCTATGCGCCCCCGTTATTAACGACCGCCAGCGAGCATACATTATGGATCCATTTCGGATATTGCATTATCTAGCGGCTTTACGGCAAACGTGTGGCACACAACTACTTGTTTATAGTTACACGATGGCGTACACCTAAATAATTAACGTGAAATCTTTCAGTATCTTTCCATAACTAAATACAGGTCATTTTTTTGAAGTATTTTGATTCGGGTTGGGTAGAAATCCAAGTTAACTATTTAAAGACTTAGGAAAATGGTGTATCGGCTGTTTTGATAATCAAATCTAACAGATTAAAATTCAATTTTACATTTAATAATATTTGTATAGATTTTCCTGATTTTATCAAGATGTGAGCTAAATGTAGTGGGCGTTTTTTATTAAATAACAATTATAACTAATATGTAATGACGAACCGATTCTGACATCGCTGTGACGTCACAACCACTGCCAAGAGGTTAAAGCATCATGACGACATGACGCATTGATGACGACTACAGGTAGAGAGAGTGGAGACAGGGAGAAAGTAAAATTGGTTGTCATGACTACCAAATATATATTATGGTTTCTTCTAAATAGACCGGTTCGAAGAGATTTTGATCGTATGGAAAACGTTCGAGCATTCTCATGACATAAAACAATTGAAATGTAAAAATAGACTTGAAGCGTGCTGAAGTTTTATTACAGACACGATCAAAATTCTGCTCTGCTCTTTGAGCCGGTCCATGTGAAAGGACTCTAAGAAAAGCACACGTGAAGAGATTGAATATTTTTAGTACATTTTTCAGGTATTGTGTGTCCCACATTGTATAGCATTTACACTGGGTGCAGTGTATTGGAAAACATCCATCCTGCACCATACAGCGGAAATTCAGTTCACGACGGATCGGCTTCCTTCTACCACTTCCTGTACGCACAGGATCTAGACATTTTAAATGAAAAATTGCTCAACTGAAAACATTGCCGGGCTCTATTAAAATCGATGATTTTACATAAATCACACCCGTCGTATGAAAGTTGGTAACGTGCGATTCATTGATACTGAATCCAAAATTTATTGATATCTCTTTTATGTTCCGAGTAGAATTATGTGACGGCCATGAGGCACATATGAGGTAGAGACATGAATACTATATTTAAATGTGTCACAATGGTCAACAATTATATACTTCACGTTGAATGTAATGCACAGAATTCTACTATTGGAAATTAAAACAACCACATACATTCGTTAATAGAATTTTAAACAAAGCGTTGATAAATAGATTAAGAATAGAACTGTATAGTAATAGTCATAGAAATAGTGCTCTCAGACGAGCTGTAGTAAAAAATGACTCGACGCTGCCTCAGGCACAAGAACGGTACTAAAACACCTTATTCGATAACATATTACGTTTGTGGTATACCCGATATGCCTTACTCAATATGATATACTTATTTGGTGTATTTTGCGAAACCACATTTCAGCCTTTATTAACGTATTTAGGTGTAATGAAGAATTTAATATCCTCTGTACAGATTTGCTAATGAACTATTCCAACCTTATGTCTTTCGCTATTCGAACCTTATGTCTTTCGCTATTCGAACGTTATGTCTTTCACTATTCCAAAGTTATGTCTTTCGCTATTCCGACCTTGTCTTTCGCTATTCCAACCTTATGTCGTTCGCTATTTCAACTTTATGTTATTCGATGTGCAAACCTTATTTGCTTAACTATTACAACCTTATGACTTTAAAAGTACAGGTAACCCTCCTATAACACGGCATCCTATAACACGGTTTCGCTATAACGCAATAGGAAAACTGCAAAACCCTTTGCGCTCAAACTAAATAAGATAGAAAAATATTACACCTCATACAACACGTCATTTTCTAGGAACCTAACTACAGTGTTATCTGTAGACACAAATTGCCACTGGCTTCGTAGACAATGAAAAACAGGTAATAATTGAAATAACTACTAAAATAACTTATCCAACTATATATAGATGAGTAGGTGGAAAGCAACACAAGAATAACACAGAAAGTAAATCCAATATAGCGTAGGCTTCAGCGTTAATTAATGTAGCATCTTAAGTAAATCGTTAGAAAACAAATAGAGAGTAGGTTCCTTACTTGTATCTATCGTGGGCGTAGGCGCGTAGTAGGCACCAGCTGAGATTTAAGGTCACGTCACAGTTGGAGCTATAATGTGTATATATTAAAGCAGAGCATATTATTATGATAATAATATATTAAAATACGGTTTCTATAGTAACAAATATAACTATAGTGTATATATATCTTTGTTATGTCATATATGTCATATAACATAATATATAGTAAGACGTATCTTGATATAGCAAGACATATTTGCGCGGATAATGACCGCAAGTACATATGTATATATATTTATAGTGTTGCTCCCGTCTATGGTGAATTTTTTTGTTATATACGTTATATCTCGGATTGGGTGCTATTCGATTTTTCAAACTTAGTTTTTCTACTAGTGGTTCGGATTCTCGATCTGTGCGCGGTGTATGGGAATAGGCTAACCACCAATTCCATGTGGGACGTACACGTAACTGGTGAAAC
>DWME01005915.1:0-14300 GCA_018244795.1 Parelbella ahira ahira | reverse complement strand
CCCGCTGGGGTCGAGAGGGTAGGGGAGAACAGCATTCCCTTCACCTGCCGCCGCATCCTCGGGTGAAAAGAGCAGGAAGGGTAGATTATCAATACACTAACTAACCTTTAGTCCAGTTTTCCAAACATCACATGAGTGTTATGAACAGAACCCATTCAGTACGAACATGGAATGGAGACTGCATGGAACAGGATATCAATTTAAAATGTGTTGTTCTTTATCAATTTATCATGTGGTTATAAATAGAACTATATCATTACTACCATAGTACTTGAGATTATTCTTACATTTATGTTAAAAGGCATATTTAGCTTAGGCAAACACAGCATATCCAACGTATGCAAACTAAAAGGAATGATTCTTCAATAATAAAAATAATGATCATTATCATCATCAGCCTTTCTAAAGCCACTGCTAGACATAGGCCTCTTCTGAGGGAATATTTGCCCAAAAACCTTGGCGACCAGAGCATGCCGTGCCGCCGAGACACGAATTACGAGTCCGACACGGATTCTTCAATAATGAAGAATATTTATTATAGATGTCCACGGACTGCAATGATCTCATGCCAGTAGATTATACTTATATAGAGTCATACATTTGCTGCGTCTAATCAAGTGTTTTAAGCCCCAAAGAGAATAAATTAAGATTAAATAGACGCCAGGAAATAGTCAGTGATAGCCCAACAGATAAAACGGATGCAAAAAAACTCTACATGGAATAAGTTGGCCGAGTACGCTAATGATATCATACAATGCAAATGATAATTTGCTCAGCAAATCATATGTGATATGAGTCGAGATTTTTTTTGATACGATGATGATTGATTTGATTTGATTGATTAAACTAATTTTTTAATAATGATTAATTTATAGTTATATGTTATCATCATCGACGTTTTCATCGTGCCATATTTGCACACTGGTTTCCTCTCACTATGAAAAGGGTTAAGGTCCTAGTCCCACACTGGCCATCTGCGAGTTAATAAATTTCACATGCCTTAAAAAACATTATGAGGGACTTCCTTTATCCACAAAGTTATAATTATCATCTTAAAATCGTTGCTTTTATCAGAAATTGTTATTTATACTTTAACTACTCGTATCACGATTAAGGTGCGACATAAAATCGTGCCATGTTAATTTCAAATATTGTGTAATGGTACTCAAAATTCAAGGTTTATGCTACAAGTTCTAAGCTTCTGTCGACCTTTTTGTACAAAGATCTTTGTTACGTCTGCCCTTTATACAAAGAATCCCCAGACATCTCTATGTTTTGAGTATTATTTATATACTCATTTTGTGATTTCTTCACCACGCGTGCACTCCGCAAGTAACTTACAACGTGTACTAAAATACATGAGAGTGCGATGGATATAAAAAGTAATCGGCAAAACTATACAATTTTGCCAACTATTTTTGGACCCGTTAAGTTATAAAACTTAGGCCAAAATCTATCTGCTTCTATTTCAGCATTTTTACCTTGTTGACAAACTTTACCTGTTTTTTTACAATGTTTCTTCATATATTAATGATTGCGTTTAAAAAACAAAGCGATGTTTTGTTAATACAAATGCTATTGCCACAGTGTAAAATTTATGAGGCGTTTAAATTATGTACAATAAATAATGGTATTGTTTTCTAATTGATTTATTATGGTAATACCATGTGTTGCTTGTAATTATTGTATGGATTTTCAATTATCAATGCATTTGATATTTCACTGTTGAAAATGTGTTGAATGTTCCTGTTTATCCTTAAAAAACTATTTTTTATCTACCATTTTTGTTACTTTCCCAATATAAACGAACTCTATGGAGTTTGCTATTATCATCTCGAAATTCAAAGCGATTTAAAAACTTACATCAGGTGTAATGTGATATAGCGTGCAAACCATCTCAACCAGAAAAAGATAAATTGCAACTCATAATGATGACATAGTGACACTTTGGAATTAATGACCAAGTGTTATGAGTAGGTACCAGAGATTGATAAAAGAAAATATCAATGGTAAAATGATTCATAATGGACCTTACGAAAATAGTCCTTACGAAAATTTGTGTCTAGAAGTCAAAATTAGAGGTCACGTAGACAATAAAACGGCAGAACAAACGATTATTAACTTGTTTGGTGCAATCGACTACATATTTATTTTTAGAAACGTGTGAACAAAGAAGCAATTAACGGACACTAAAAAAGTATGAATTGTTGTAGCATTTTTTAACTTCACGAATCAAACAACGTGCATTTACAATCTGTTGCCGTGTGTCTTTTTTGTCGTGTACATAATGACCGAGATTAACAATACCTACCTAAAACGGATGGACATTCTATAAACGCGCGGATAATCTACATTACAGTATGTTACAATTGGTGTGGTTTCACAGTCCACAGAATCTTTTTATAACATGGATTTTTCCAGAGATGTAACTTAAAGAGATAACTTGGAAATTTGTTACTCGGGAAGAGTAACACAATAATACATCTAAGTTTATATTATTAGAATTAAGTAACAAACTCCTAAACAGGCGCCAAAAACTTTTACCGAGATACTTGTGAAGGCCAAGTGGTTTTAAGGGAAAAAGTAACATTTATTGTAAGTTACGGCTTTTGAGAACTTACTGGATACCTTCGTATTTAAATTTAGTAGATAATTTTGGTATCACTCCGTGATTATCTGGTTTACATTTAATTTATATCTCAAGCACTCACGAAGTAATATGAAATATACATTTTCGCCACTGAAGTCACTTACATTTTAATTAGTACTTTAGTTTTTATACAAACTTGCATTAAACAATAAATAATCGTGGTCCTAGACTAGAACCTTGAAGAACGCTTACTATTTTAAACCAATGACAGTGACCCTGATATTGAAGGTTCTCTTACGCAGGACTGCTTTTCACGATCAATTTGCATGGAAGACGCACAGCCACATTACAATATCCAACCAATTTGCAGGTGACGCAAACTTAAGAGGTTTTACTGCAATACTACCAAACATAGTCCAGTGACGTAAGCTTTAATCGTTTATTGTTATCTTTGTACCGAGTCAACAATTAGACGCAGACCTCATCAATCGCTCGCGATCAATTAATTTCACTTTCGACTAATCAGCAAGTTATTCAACTCATCTATATTCTAAAGATAGACGTAATTTTGTACTAACTGGACATATATGTAGATATAGCAACAATAAAGACGTCTAATATTATATTGAAATTTACAATTCAATATTTGTTATGTAACTAAACATTCGTAAGATTTATATTTTGTTGTAGAATCTTATAGTAGAATCTTACACAGTACGTCATAATATAGTAACCTTAAAAAGGGAAATTATGGTGAGATTCATTCTTTTGAACACGTGTCTTATCTCAAACATCTAAAATTATTTTATAATTGACTGAGTGTACACCGAAAACTATAAAATTGTTATTGGTTACTTTACAGTCCTTGCTGCCTTGATATCTTTTATTTGTTTACAGGACGAAATTTTCAAAACCTTCGAAAAAAAACTAACTTCGACTAAAATCTCCACAAAGATCGTCGAAAGCGTGTAAGAAAACTCCGAGCTTAATACTTCTATAAGTCAATATTACCATAAAAATCCCATTTTCATGTAACAATATGAAGAAAAAATTAAAAGAATTATATACTTTTTAAAACCACTTATTAATCATAACACTTGCTAATAAATATAATTTACGCTACTATGGAATATTATAATAATATTATTATTTAGAAGATGCATACTATTAAAATATATTATTAAGCATCGATTTACATAAAACACAAATTACATGCAGCAACAAGAGCCATAAACAAAATAATAGAATAATTTTGTTGATGTCATGACAG
This sequence comes from Parelbella ahira ahira, assembly GCA_018244795.1. NCBI lineage: Eukaryota > Metazoa > Arthropoda > Insecta > Lepidoptera > Hesperiidae > Parelbella > Parelbella ahira. Next base: position 10,440 of record DWME01005915.1, on the reverse strand, counting down.
CTTCGAGTGTTCTAGATCGGATCTCCTGACCTTTACACCTCCAATACTTAAAGTTCGTAGGTTGAAAGCAATTAATTAGACTTGTACATTGGACTTATTGCAAATAAGCAAAGTATATACAAAACAAAATGACGAAAATAGAATGTTTGATTTTCTTCAACTATCTAACTGATCTCCTCTTCTAATGAGAATCATGAAGGTTAGAGTTAACAGTCAATCCAGAATATTTCTTTTGATATCTTGCGAAGTAAGACTACTGCCCCATTCACACCATGCGCACTCTTTCGCACCATGATACACCATAGCCAGGCCTTCTTCATCTGACCTTCATCAGTCACAATGGTACATAAATAAAGTTGTATAGATATCAATGAATTATACATTGTCCATTCTTCATGTTATTTTAAAATGTAAAACATCATTATCATCATCAGCAGCCTATCTCCGTCCACTGCAATTAATCAAGTAAAACAAGTATTATTTTTTCAAAGGTACAATTCGTTTATTATGGGACGGGAGCACTATATATTTTTATGTATATCTTAAATATTCCAGCATGCCTAAAATCTGTGGTAGGTATACGCATTCAGTTCCTAAACGTTGAACCTTGGGCAACGGATGTGTTGCCCAAGTTTTAACGTCGAAATATTTAGGTACAGGCGAACTCCATGTTCCGGAAGGCAACTATGCTGACCATTGCACCGTTCCGGTTTCACTTACGAGTATTTCATTTATACATTGACTCAAATATTACTTTAAAATACATTTAATGTTACCTCGGGTTTGATGATTCAGAAGTTATTGACTATAAATTCTTTAATCGTCAGCGTCATCAAGTAATGAATGATCAATTAATTATTAATGGTTGATGAAGTAGCATCCAAATAATTATAGCATACGCGATTGATAATTAGTTGATATGTTGGCATATAGACAGTCATAATTAAAACTGATACAAATTCCCATAATATCATCAGATTGTTCATCAAACTGATGAGACACTGTGTGCTCGCGAGCGACGAGGTTGTCATAAAATCTACATAATTAGTGCCTGCTGTCTGTCCTCATATTAATTCATTATAAACAATTCTCCGTTGTATTAAACCAGTAATTTGTGTAACCATGTATTGGAGCGAGCGACTGTGATTAAGTCCTCACTTTCAATGCTCTTGTGACGATTTTGCATAACAAATAATAGACGAGTCACATTCTTCTCCACGAATGAATATTAGATGATATGTTTCCGGTTAAATGGGAACAAATTTACGAGTATGACCCACCATGGTTTAACATAACCCAATAAATTGTAAAACTTATTATCACCTTAAGCCTGTTTGTATTATTTAAATTGAAGTTCGCATAATCTCCATTTTCATACTGTGCATGTTATTAAAACTATGTATATATGTACGGTAGTCTACACTGTTGTGATATCAAACTATATATTAAAATACATATTTCATTTTCAGATGTAGATACGCAGCTACGTACGAACATTTGTGACAAATTTTAAAAGTATTTTGTATTTTAAAAAGTATATTGTGCCCTTTAATCTCCCCTTCATAAGAGAAGACACGTGTCCGACAGTGGTAAAAGAAAAATCTCAAGATTTCCGTGGACCTTCGAAACTATTATTGTTACAGACCACGCAACAGTTCTAACGTCAGAGGAGGAGCTAATGCGTTGCAAGAATCCGTTCACATTGAAAAAAGAAAAAAATCAATTTAAGTCTTTTATACGTACCACGAAAATGAGTATGATTTTTTTACCCACATCAACTAACATTCATTTCATACTTTAAGGAATTTTGAATATAACGGAAACGATATTAATGATGAAAACAGCAATCTTTGTTAATTACTAATTAATGAAAGTAATTACTTATTTAACGGGAATTATTTATTAACATCTAATATTAATATTACACATTATGATCCTCACGTATTGACAAGTCATTGCCAATCGAATTTAATCTGCGTGTTAAGCAAATGTCAACAACCCTCATTATGTAACTTAGAATATCAATAAAAACACCGCATACATACTTACGATACAAGCGAACCGCATCTAACTCACTCAATTTAAAATAGGTACTCCAAATGAGAATAACCGCATCTAGTGCGAGAAACGGCAATAATGCAATATGAGACAATGAGACCGCAACAAAATGCGGGTAACGATTTAATTTATGTTTCAGATGTAGAGACACATTCGCGGAGGAGTTGTTCAATCAAGCAATTCCGAGCGTAACAGATATATCAAGCGTATCTAAGCATCTATATTAGGACACATAACGACCAAATTGTAGAGTCATTTCACCTAAATAACGATAGAGATTAATCCGTCTTCTTTGCAAAACTACGCCGTTGCTTATTCTGGAAAAGGCTATGACAACGAAAAGAGAGGTAAGACTAATAATAATTTTTTGATTGTCTAAATACCTACATACATAATATATTATTAAACTGTGTACCTACTGGGATAACCACATATTTTTCGGGATAGCCAGTCTCAATCACGGCCTTGGTACATTCGGCGGGCGCTCATGAAAAAGAACCTGGGGTCGGAGCAATTAAAATGAAACTAATTATTTAAAATCATCAATTTCTTCATTGTTTAATAATGATTACTTAGTAACAGAACAGATGTGAACATATTGAGCAGACAGAGGATAGTAGGAAGAAAAACAGGAGCAAATATAAGAAGCTTATACAATTATAATCTATATTTAAGCCTAGAACACAGTTTAAGGACAGTTGTAAGTAGATTATTGGATTATAGAAAACACAAGTAAGTAGCTATCTCACGGTTTCTATATTTTCAAGCTAATTCATACTTTCTATCGTAAATAAAATTATTATAAAACAAATGACGATGTTTTATTTTTCCTCCACATTTATTTCCGGTCACAAAAACCAATGGTAAGTACTCCTTGTCAATGGTCATTGCGTATAATAATATTAGTTGAGTCTGTTTGCATGAAACAAGAAATCTGTTTTTATTTACAGTTTCACAAAATTTACTCTACATTCTATATGTAGAGCAAAACTTTAAAAGATTACTTAATAATTTTGTATAATAGATACAAAAATATATACATATACAGAGGCAGATCAATTTGTACCTTACTCACTATGTCTTTGTAGATTTAAAAGCAAACAATGTCATCAGTCTTATAGATAAACACATTGGTTGCCAGTTGCCAGCATCGAAGCGGCACCCACACAGTCCGTGGGCGGGAATCTTATCAATTAGGCTATAGCGCTCTTACGGGTGAAACATTCACGTGTGACCTACTTTGTTTGTTGTCGGACCACGCAGCCTACCTTTGACTGACCAGAGAATTCCCCGCTTTTTTCCTATACAATTAAATCAGATAAATACCTAAGGAGATCTCTACATAAGGCTATCTGATTCCAAAGTTATCAGAGCTTGTGTTATGGTAAGTAGACGGCTGTTTAACCAGATATACACATAAATACATGTTCATAGACGTCCTTCTATACAACAGGAAACGGAACAGATTCGAACCGGATACCCACGACTTGATATAGAGCCTCATGTTATTTCAGAGACTGAATATTACTCAATATTATCATCCTTCTTTACTGCCGTTGGATGCTGTACCTTTAAAAATGAAGTGTTTCTATTAACGTTTTCCAAATAAGATGAATGAATGAAACAGGTAATTTTATCATAAAAGGCGATTTTGCTCATATCTAAAACTAAAAACGATATTAAAATATTGAGCTTGGAAGCTTGGAACGATATTAAGTTTGGAAATATTATTACATTTATAATACAACAAGAAACAAAATATTATTAGTAACAGTATTTTATTTGCTTATATTTTCACGCCATGTCATATACAAGACAGGTAGAGAGCACTAAGTGTGAAATATCTCGAACTTTACAAACTTAACATGCGTCTATCACATCCATCATTCCTTTCATACACGCACACCGGCATCGGAGACTTCTGACTCCCCCATGAGACAGTACACTTTAATTGACATACAGCGTGTACTATTTATAAAATCTGAACAGAGAACCGGAGCCTACACAGCTCACTCCCACTACTACAATTAGCCTCCCGTGGCGCAACTGCCTGTAGATAAAACATTATACAGAGTGTTCTCGTAATATGTAACTTACAAACTTAAGTACTATTCGCAGTTATTTTTGCCTGTATTGCAAAAGATTTCATATTGCACTCAGGTCAAAGCGAATATGTTAATGATTTTAGATCATATAAGAGTTGTATTTTACAGAGATGATTAAGAAATGATTAAAAATGGGATGGTTTTTGGGACGAATCAAACATTAACATCTGAACCTCAACTATGCTTATAAATAGGTATACTGACATAAAATATATTGATTTTACACCTAAAACAGAACAAACACCCGTGAGCGTTTAATAAAAACATATTCAATTGGCCGGATTATTGAACTAGTTGTTAATAAATCTGACTGCTGTACCTAATGTCCTGTGTTCGATTCCCACCCAAAATGAATATTCGTACATCCACTGCAACTATTGGTTCTTCGCCTGGTTGTTAAAAATGTCTATGTAACTATATATTTATATGAATATATAATTTACTGCCTCGTTGGTCGAGTGATTGTAAGCGCGACTGCCGATCGGGAGATTCTGGATTCAAATCTCGGGTCGGGTATTATAGGACTTTTCTAATTTAGAATTCCTGGTAGTGACTCGCAGTCTCGATATGAGTCCGGTGCTTGGCAACAGCCTTATATTTTATCAGCCGTCTGGTTTTCAAAACACTAGCTCTCTTGATGCTTACTTTCGATTATGGCAATACGGCAATATCTCGAAATATTCTTATTAAAATGCATAAAATAAATAAATCCTACTTGAATCAAAGATAATAAACGCTTTGTAATACTGAAGACATACACATACATACACACACGTACATACATGGAAAATGTTGCACACATGTAACTAAATATTTACATCGATATCTCAACAGCCAAGAGTAGCTACATAACTCATAAGATCGAAATATTAATATTTTGTATGGATGTTTGTATGAATATGAACGAACAAATACACAAACAACATTACAATCTCGGTTGTAAACCTACAATGTAACAATGATAAAGGCGCCAACACATCACATCCTTTGCCGTCCGCAAATAGATCGAACTCAAAAGTAAACGTGGGACCTTCTTACTCACTACCTAAACCTGAAATATATACAATGTAACGGTCTGAATTACTATTGACAATTTTGTAAACTTATCTGTTCTGTTTTGTAGCCGATGCAAATAAGAAAAATATGTATTTTCTAACCGCTTCACACTCAGTTCTTAACCCGGGATTCCCCTTGGCATGAGTGCCATCGATACATAAACAAACATACAAAAACAATCTATTTAATATGAATAAAATAGAAACATTCTGAGAAAAATTAAATTGGTTTTGCAACAACATATTTTCTCACCGTCTGTTCTACAAAGAAATAAGTAATATTAAACTCCATCCACTAATGATGAAACGTACCTAAAAATATATCCAAAACAAATCAATTCATTTACGTACGCACTCTAACTGCAAATATCAATATAAATGAATTTTTTTATCGGAAATCTATATTTGTATTCATATCACAACAGAGTCCCGTAGGAACACTAGCTTCTTAATTGGTTTTATATCGGTTTGGGTAAAACGTTTAAACGTTAGGTAACTCCGACAGATTACTTGTAAATCGTATAGTCGGCCGCTGATAACGGCGCCTCTCCTGCCAAATTTCACTGCATCTGATGACGTCCGTGCGGTGCGCGTTTCCCTTGTCTTGTATTGGACGTCAAATAAGCCAATTTATTAGACATACGTATATAAATAAACAAGTTAAAGTTCATTTTTTATCATAATATATAGATCCAAAGAGAGATTTTGTTATAATAATAGAACGAATTCCCCCGTACTCTAGGGCATACATTAGTAAAGTTACGCAAGTACATAATAAAAAGGTTTCTGAATAAAAGTAACTTACTCACAGGCCTTTTACGTATTTTAGAGACTTTTATATTACGTCCCTTTTATAACTTAAAGTCGGTGACAAGTTATTATTCCCATACTCAAAAATCGATAACAAATACAGCAATTAATTTAAAAATCGATTGTAAGTCTTCTCAAACCACTAGTCGCCGATGTCCACGCAATGCTCTTCCTAAATATATTATGGCAAATATATAAGCCCGAGAAGTTAAGTACCTATACAGAGTGGTTCCAATTTATATACAGTGATGTTTCATTTATAAATTGAGAACTAAATATATATAAATAGATATATACAAGGATAACTATGTTACTATAGCATTACAAAAACAAAATACATTACGTAACAAATACACAAGATAAACATTAGTGTTGTATACATAAATTTATTACACGCTTATAATTATGCTACATTTATTATAACATGTAACACATATGTATACTTGAGATTTTATATCGTGTGTTACAATTAAAGACAATTAAAAATTACTGTGTTGACGTGGCAGAAAAACGCGTCAACATGTCTGGTACTAATCTGGTTCTACTGGCGCATAGTCCACATGAGTCACTAATTGTTTAAAATGTAACAGGAGATACATGTACAAAGTTTGAATAGAATTCTCGTGACAATGGAGTAGGTATATCAGTTTATAGAAGATTCTACAAGTTGTTTAATTAAGATCAAGTTACTAACTCTATTTTTAACTTGTGTTAACTAAAATAGTTCAATTCAGTCCCGAGTAGTTCATGCAATTTATATTCTAAATATGTTGCATGCTACGTCAATAGTGTTAGGTGACAAGTCGTAATATTATAGGTATGTGGTATCAAGCGTAGTAGAAACGAGGTTAGAAACGTTTTGTGGGCACATATCTTTTGATATCCACATTTTAATACATATTTGAGGAACCAAGAATATTAATGAGTTATGAATTATGGGTAATAGTAAATAACGTTGCACTTATTTTTATGTTTTAATATATTAAGAAACATTTATTTAAAAGGGATAATTACATTTGAAATATTTATTATATTTATATTATTTATCTGTTATTGATTTGCGACGAGCTGAAGATCGAGCTGAGTGGCGTGCTATTGGAGAGGACTACGTCCAGCAGTGGACGGAAATTGGTTAATAATGAATGAATGTGTTATTGATTTTTAATGATTGCTCCTTTATAATTAAAAAAAAAATCAACGTTACAGCCCTAATTATAAGTAGTTATTTAAAGATTTCATAATGAGAACATAACAAGAGAATTTCATGGAAAATTAACTTAAATACAAAGCAAAATTAAATATTGCAAAATATAGTACCGTGTATAAGTGCGTATGTATGTACATATGTACTCGTATAATGATTATTGTCATTACATTGGAATGCAGTCTCAAGCAATCAAAGACGTTAACAATACATCACGTTGTATTAATCGTTTTATTATTTTCAATTAATATTGATTATTTAAAATTAACACTCTTTAAACTTTTAATGTATAATATCAATTATAAATTCAATTATAATGTTTATAGGTATTTACAAAGTTTATTCATTGTAATTTTATAACGTATAATGTTGTTATTTATATTGTTTTTAATTATATAGTAGATTAATACCGTTTGACATTTAGACCTCATTTACAAACGACTATAAAGTATAGTTAATAAATCGTGTCTTGGAACATGTTAAAGCAAATATAAATACCTAATAAATATATTTGGTTTTTTTTTACAAGTAAATTGTAATCAATGCAGGTTTTTTTTATCAATTTATATTCAAATTTGAAATTTAAGCAGCAAGCAAATTTTTATTATAACAATGAACGACCATTTTAGATCTCTGGACATGCTTTCCTGCGACTGCGACATTCTGAACCATACTACACCACGCTGCTCCGGTACGAATGAATACAGTTACACGAGCTAATAACAAATCTATTATTTGCTTTCAAATCTACTGCAAACCTGCCGACAAGATTCTACTCCGGTTCTTCGGCGATAATAACCATTCTTCGGAATTTTCTTCTAGCGGTCACCGAGCGAAGTGTCAAAAGGCTTTACGTTGCTTTACTTAACAGATAGCTTGCAATTCGGACTATCGGAATTTAGCATTAAGAGGTGAGTATTGCTTTAAAAGTATAACTTATCGTTTTCCCATAATTACCTAACAATTACAGAAATTCAATATTTATTTCTTAAAATCCTAAATAAAAAAGCCTTTCAAATGTTGACATTCATACAAAGTTATTTACGTTAGGGCGTAGAAAGAAAAGGTAGTAAAAGTCTCGGATGTCCTAAGAGGTGACTAACCCCTGTATAGTAAAACACGTAAGTTGATGGATGACAGAGAACAAAACTTTATTTTTAAATTGTATTACATACACTTGACAGGCATCACCCTGCTTAGTTGATCGCGGTACAGTGCAGCCTGGCTAGGCACAGCCAAGTGCCCTGGCCGCCAACCGGCAACAGCGTAAGCGGTACAAGAAGTGCTCAGCGATTCTCAACTCGCACTCAACTCGAGTGGTTATTATTATGGGCAAAAATCCCTTCAGAGAAGGTCTATGTCTGCAGGAGAGGTAAGCTGATAGTAACGGCAATGTGATACAGAGTTAATCTATAATGAATTTCCTTGTCTTTGACGGACGCGGTGTAATGGAAACGCGCAGCTCCATAACCATCCGCATCTGAACGCACGGACATCGATAGACACACACACAGCCGAAATGACTCACAATGTTTATATTTGGTTATCGGTTATCACGCATATACGGATCTGTGCGGCTGTTGGAGGATGTTGGATAATTTATTCCGTGAATAGGCTGCTTTAATTTACTTTGCAACTAAAAATGAGACAACCCACAACGCTTTTGCCTACTTGTGTTATGACAGGTTGATAAAACAACCTGGATAATAACCAGGAGTTGTATCGATTGTATAATTGCAGTACGCTAATGAAATGAATAAATACTATAGTCTTTCTAAATTTATATATTTCTTTTTTAAATAAGAAATCCAATCACAGCACAATAAACCTAGTCGACACATACTATTCGTTTACCTATGTACATTTAAAAAATTACCAATATTTTCCAATACAAACTACATTTTCCCGTGATTCCACTTAAAGCGCTTAACGCTAACAACTCTTAAATATATTTATAGGACTTACTTCTTGATGGCAACAAATTTTGAAAAGAAAAGTAAAGCTAGCGGGAGTCGAGTCGTGAAGTGTTCCGCATATACATATTTTTTATATGAAGATAATGAGCAACGAGCTGAAAACACAAGAGACCGCTACATTCCACCGCATTTACAGCCTGCCACGAACAGGACTGTAGGGGTCAATTAGTCAAGTCAGTTTTAATTATAAATACATAGCCTATTAGTTAACGTTATCGGAACATTAGCGGGACGATTAGTAATATTAGTTCTCTTACTATTTTATTAGTAACTACATACATATGTAAATATAAGATCATCTATTACATGGGAACTAGAAATTGTGTACTTTGCATAAATACTAACTAATAATACTAATTAATAATGTACAAGATTTATTTAATTTATTTTCTGCTAGGCTAGAGATACTTGGCACTCGGTGCTCTCTGCCTGCCTCGTAAGAAATCTGACTTGATGATTCGACAATAATAATTTATACCTAATATTTCAATATCGATCTAGACGCCTGATGGATGCTATCTCACGTAATTTATTCCGCAAATAAGCTTTAATCGCATATGTCAACTGCGTAGGAGGGTACTTAACCTTTTCTAAGTGAGCTAACTTAATCTTTGTTGAATATTATGTAAAGAGCATATTCATAGAATATTATTTTAACATCACGCCCGCCTTTCCGCGAAAGGGTAGGCACAAGAGTGTAGTAACCCCACTTTTCACCAGTCTTTATACTTCACATGGAATAGGGAATAATAATAACAATATACAATAAAATGTTATCAATCGTTTTTTTTTACTAGGCATTACATAATTGTTGACTTTGTTACATGCATAATAAAGCCAATAAGTGGACAAATACAATAGCCCCTTCCATAGATATATGCAACCAATCTCAATAAGAATTTAAGTGTCGAGGAATCTAGTAAGTATATATTAGTAATGTAACTATTATTAAGTTATTATTAATTGGTAATAGGACGGCAAAAATACAGGCAATAGAACTTCGTATTAGACGTTTATAAACTCATTTGTAGATAACAAATGACGGAATGAACAACGTAGGGATTAAAAGTTGGGGCGTTGGTATTTCTTCAGCCCCAAATATTTGTACTTATGTCCACCCCATCTTCGTTAATCTTTATATTTTATAACATATAATTACATAGATTAGATATATAATATAGTCTTCCTATACATGTTCATGTATAAGATGGAGCTGTAGAGCATGTCTCGCT
>DWME01005914.1:0-14300 GCA_018244795.1 Parelbella ahira ahira | reverse complement strand
TGCGCGCCATGGATTCGAACCCAGGACCCCCGGAATGAGAGGCTGAATTCTTAACCACTAGGCTACCACTGCTTTTTATTATTACCAGTATGGATTTCTTTTAATTTAGCGGTAAAATTGGCGAGTCTGGACGAGGCCTAATTGAACCGAAATCTTTTTTTCGGACCTTTTTGGGAAATATTTGAATACTACGCCAAACTTTACAAACTGGGCAACCGCATCGCAGCGCCCAGGTTTAATTTCTGGCCGGAACAAATATTTTTTGTGTTGTCAAGTTACTCTGATTTTCACAGCGTTTTACCTAATTTTGACGTTCCTGTACGTGTGAAATGTAACGTGGAATTTATTCCGTTTGTGTACTCCTTTACCTTCATATCCCTTTAGAAATGTTACTGTATTTTGAACCTGTTTAAAAAAGGAAGATATTTTGAAATTTCTTTATATGTTTTTGTTAAGTGTTTTATCGGATACCCACGTATAGTTTTTGCAGATAATCTCTACAGCTGTTATTTTTATTTATTCATTTCACAATTTGCCTATATACATAAATGTAAACTAAGTTTATGATACGGAAAGAATTCTGTACATAGGGACCTACTACTAATTTCAAAAGAAATCTCTTCCAGCAGACCTGTGACGGGAAATGGAGTTATCCATAAGTAGTTGTAGATGTACGTATAAACCTAAAACATTTGTTTCAAAAGGCATCTTTAAGTCAAAAAATCAAGTGGCCCCAAAACGGCACATTGCAAGTTTTCTTTCAAACTGAACAACAGTGTAGGCAGTTGGCTTTGTACAATTACTCTCCTAACAAAACCTTTCTATTGTACTTCAACAACTGAATCATAGCAGGGAAATGGTGATAAGTACTTTAAATAAGCTGGATATTTGACATTCACCGCGCGTGCTCGTTCAGTGGATCTAAACGCTTATAAAACTTCGGAGTTCTGCTCCGTGCAGGGGAAGTTTTGAGAACGCTTATAAAATACTGACATTAGCGAGTGTGCTTTTATTCTTCAACATGATTTTGTGTACATATGAATATGGAATAATTAAATATCATTGTTATAACATTTATAATTTACACCAGTCAAATACGATTAACAATAAACAAAGCGTTAGTACAACTGCAGTGTGAGGAAAATTATGTTGTTTATTTTGTTGCCCTGTACGTAAAGCCCCTTGAGGTCAACAGTGGCAACCGTGTAGGTATTATGTAAGCGGCTTACGTCTGCCGGTCGTCGGAAATCACATTGGTTTCTCGGCAATGTTTATTTGTCAATATGTTTCAGCGGTGACACAGTACTAACAATATATTTTAACAAATCACAATGGGTTTCAATCTAGACAAAGTTGATGGTATGATCACTGGACAGCTGATAAGCATACCTATATGTTTATATAAGTTTTTAAATACATGTGTGTAGATAATTTTACACTTCTCTATCTACCACTTCGGGGATTACAGGCGTGATGTTGGTTTTTCTAGGACACAAAGTACATGCTAGTAATTTTCACACAACTATTTGTCTTTGAGCTGGAATCGAACTCGCAATGTCCGGCGTAAAATTGTGGCATCCAACAACAGAATCAATAAGCCGGTAAATGAAACGTACGAATGTGACCGGCGAACATGAATGTTCATAAATTCGCCAGTTCAATGCCAATGCCCGATGGGAAGGTCAAGAGCACAGATAGTTTAAATTGAAACGGAATATTATCATTTGCTCAGAAATGCAGCGCTCCCCAACATTTCGCCAATTGTTTGTATGTTTTGATGACCGTGAACCGGCTGTTGATTTTGGAATGTTATCCCTCGTCCGAATTCCTGATAATAAAATACAGAGTAGACTATAGCTGGAAGCGCGGTTCTTTGTTGATGTCAATAATATTTTCTCTTGTCGTGTTTAACAGGGTATTATGTATCATTCAAAAAGAGCTTTTGTACGAAGCTAATAAAATACATTAATATAAAGTAAATTAATTAGATTGCCTCGTTGGTCGAACGGTTGCAAGCGTGACTGCCGATCGTGAGGTTCTGGGTTCAAATTCCGGGTCGGGTGCTATTGGATTTTTCTAATTTAGAATTTTTAGTAGTGACTCGGAGTCTGGAATTGTGCCCGGTGTATGGCAATAGGCTCACTACCTATTCCATGGGACTTAAACGTAACTGGTGAAACGTGGGAGTGTACTACACTGATCTGCCTACCCCTTCGGGGATTGCAGGCCTGATGTTTCGTTTTTAATTATGTTAATGTACGTAACGTTTAATATGATTATGAGCCATTAAACTCCCAATCTTTTTAATTCAAATAGTATTCAATACCCAGAAAATACATAGGTATGCTAGAAGCCTAACATACAAACGAGGTGCCACTATTTTAATTTTGTAAAAAAATAAGTCCGAACAATGTAATACTATGAATTGAAAATACGAGAAAAGCCGAAGTAATCAAAGAGAGAAGTGACAAACTTAAAAGGATTTACTTTGCAGAATTTGGCAGGGGCGTTCCGAAGCTCTGCAAGATATGGCCCTCCAGAACCGGAGGATCGCAAAAGACGACGCAAGTTTGACGTCACTTTGAATTACCGACAGTGCAAACACGACTGCCTGATATTGGACGTGAGCACCTATTTGCGAAGCTGACAATACTCGTGGACCTAGTTGTTATTTATCACTGTCATTAGTTCCATTCGCTATTTACAAGGAATTTTCTTTCATTATTCCTCACTTATTTTCTAATTATCTTTTGTAACACTTGTAATGTTGCTCAATGTAATTATTTACTGTTAGTCGGAACGCTCTTCAGGTGACGTTTTAGATGAAATTGACTTTGATAGATTAACTTAGTAAGGAACCGAGCAGAAATTAATGGGCGAGTCATGATTATTCCTGCTGCTGACGCAGTACGTTCTATATTTGTTTTGCTTTCCAATACATGAAAAGTTATTTTTTTTGCCCTGTTTAGACACTGTACTGCTTACATGCTTACGGGTATATATGATTTAGCTTTTGTGCATCCTCGTTGTTTATGTATGTATATATAGCGTAGGACGCCCTCTAACTAGGGGGAGTGACGTTATACGCAAAGTGGTTAGCAGTAGTTGAATGCAAAGAGCTGAAGATCGAGCTCAGTGGCGTGCTATTGGAGAGGGCTGTGTCCAGCGGTGGACGGGAGTAGGCTGATAATCATGATGATGACGATGATATCCTCGTTGAGAAAAAGGAGCCGCGTTCAGCATTTTGATAAATAGTCTGGAGCGGCCATTGCTAATTTGTAGTTGCCTGTATCTGGTCATTCGCAATTCAAAACGATGGACGCTCTACTAGGTATCGATGTTAAAGTGAATTATGGCTGGCTTTGAAGCAAAAATATAAAAAAAAGATCTGACGTAGTGGCTATGCACTACAGTAACATAGCCGTACCGTTTCATGCACTAAATGTGGGCGAAAGTGTGTAGGAAAGATTTTCAATTTAAAAACATATTTTCATTTTTTTTCTATTTTTTTAACTTTTGATGTCACTCATTGTACTACTACTCCTTATTATAATTATTAATTTATAACACCTGAAATATGAAGCTTCACCAGATACTTAAAAAAATTGGCCTGCCTCCATAAGACTCCATAAGTCACGGTCATAGTAGGCATTCTATACATTATCAATTGGACTCTTTGTTTCAGAAAATACGAATTGTACATTCCTAGTAAACTATAAAACGTAACTTCACGCCTGTAATCCCCGATGAGGTAGGCAGAGGAGTGTAATAACTAAAGTCCACTAGTAAACTATGATATCTCATATTATTTGGTCACTCTTCCGAATATCATTGTTAAGTACGGTTGAACTTCGACCGACAACCTTTGACAGCTATTTTTCTTAGAGTATTCTTTTAACTTTCTAAAAATAACTATCTTAAATAGAGATACACAATAGCATAACTTTCTTGTAAAACAGTAATTTTAAATGTAATTCTGACAAATAATTTGACTATAACTTACTTTTTATACTTATTGTTTTTCTTTCATAAGACGTTACGACACAAAGTTCATGCTTAATAACCGTTTCTTCAACTTAATAACTCATTTACTGAGTCAAGTTAATTTATATTCATAAATACTTTGAAGCACATAACAAGGAACATTTTTCAGTCTGAATATTTCCTAAGGCTCTTTGAAATGTTTTACTCAAAGACTAGAGATTATTATTTCATCTGAATTAAGAAAAGCATAAATATTATTTATTCAGTGGTGGAATATTGCATCTGATATGCAATGTTTAATTGCAACTTGGTGCCGTAATAAGTCAAGTAGATTAAGAACGCATATTAAGAACTATATAGAGTGTCTTCAGACATACCATGAGCATTATTGAAGATCCTTTAACTTGTCAAGTCCACGATATCGCTTTGCTTCGAGACCCTTTTGTCGAGTGAGAGCGAGTAAGTGAAATGCATTACGAAATACATATACTGAAGCATTCCTGACATGTAACAGGCTTTTCGCTCACATATTGTGCGACCGATCTGTTGAGTATGTCCGAGTCCTTTCTAGGGAATTCTTTTACTACGTCGCTTTGTGAGTACAGAGATTTTAAAAAATAAAAGTTCATTCGCTGCCCTCTGCCTATTCCTCAAGGGTACTGGCATGATGATATAACTAAGTACATGTTGTCCAAGCTCGACTGCCGATCGGGAGGTCCTGGGCTTAAATTCCTGGTCGGGTACTATTGCATTACTCTAAATTAGAATTTCTAGTAGTGACTCAAGAGTCTGTACTTGTGCCCGGTGAATGACAATAGACTCACCACCTATTCCATGGAACTTAAAGGTAACTGGTGAAACGTGGGCGTGTACTACAACCCACTGGCCTACCTATTCGAGGATTACACGTGTGAAGTTACGTTAGTTTCCTGATTCCTCTAACAGTATTACTAATTTTTCAAGTAGAAAATTAACGTTGAATGCCTCTCCTATCCTATCCTTTGAATGCCTTTGGCGTGTACACAATTAGGCGCCGGCCATATCGTCGCTGTATTCATCGTCAACTGATTGGTATTAAAACAATATGATTCAGTGCGGTGAATCTGTTAATTGGTTAAACGTATATGAAGGGAGCACCATGTATTCACTTCTCAGAAGCAGCGGCGACTCTGTCATCAATTTCGCACGAAATACGTGGTAAGAAATTCTAACTAAAATGTATAATATTAACTCCTGCTCCAATAGTCAAATTCTCTTATCAGCAACTAATTTGTATTAACAAGTCTTAACCTAACATACCTACACAAATCTGTGCTGAATGTCCCTAAACCTAGATATTATTGCGCCTATTTCTATACAGGAGTAAGCAGAGACTAAAGTTTTCGACTTGGTAGTTCTGGAAAACTTATTTCGCGATTTTCAAATAATTAAAATAAATGACATGTATCTAAGACATATAAGTAAAATATTTATTCATTATCATAACGTAACATCACGTCAGTACTTTCACCACCACTGTTGGAATATGGGTCTCCTCTTATATCGAGAGGGATAAGGCCATAGTCTGCCACGCTGGCCAAGTGCAGGTTGGCAGACTTCACACACCTCAGAATTTTTTTTTTATAAATTCTAAAGTGTGCAGGTTTCCTCACGATGTTTTCCTTCGCCGTTAGCAAGTGATATTTAAACTTAAAACGCAGTTTTATAAAGAGTTGCGCGGCATGGATTTGAAGCCAGCACCCACGGAGTGAGAGGCTGAATTCTTAACCGCTAGGCTATCAATGCTTATGGACATATTACATACATTATTATGTACATATCCTAAGTGTATAGCTTATATCCCCCGAAAGCTTTAATCAATCTCTACACCAGTGTGGTCAACACTTACACTTGGTCATTTAGTAGCCGCATTTCATCACGTACATTCTGTTAACGTCATCGCAGCATTAACAGATATGTATATACATAGCGTTAACGCAACGTTACGACTTCTTCATGCTGCTATAGGTCACCTATGTACATAATGCGAGTGTTTGTGTTGTGTACGTTCGTTATGGCACAGTCATTAGTCCGACCGCCGGCCATTAGTTCACCGTTGCAATGTACTCGGATTCCTTATTTTATACTTTTAATGAGAAAATGTTACTAAGACAACGGGAAATATGTAATCATTCGCTTAGGTGATTCATTGCTGTAGAAGCATATTGCAAGATTTAAGGGTGTTATTTAAAATATGCATTGGACGACTGACCATTCATTTGCTTGTTTCTTGTACGATATGCATTGTTGTACAGTATGGCCTCAGCTATGAGACAGAGCCGCGCTGAACGTTGTCATCTAATAAAGAGATATTCTTATATGATATTCCGACATTTTTTTTATGGAATAATTTCATGCGTATGTCAGTGACGTCACAAAACTATATATTTTAGTTACGGTAAAGTTAGTTACATAGCTCGAGGTAAAGTTTTAATTAATATAAAATTTAAAACTTATGTTAACTGTACACCTATGAATATTGTATATCACAGAATGTTAACGTGACGTGTTAACGTCAAAAATTATGTAATTTAGTTCGAAAATAATTTATTTTAGCGCTCTCATTCCATAACTCTGAGAGTTTAGAACAAAACAGCCACTGCTTCCTACTTATTAGCTTCCACTTGGGCCGCCAGTTCCTGAATTTCTTGAAATCCTTTCATATTTAATGCCGTTCTAAAATAAGTACTGCCGCATTCAAATTTGCGGGAATTTTTAGGTTCGGCTACGAAATGTGAAGTCGGTTTGAGTTGTTGTTTTCTTTTCTTAATAGCCGTATTTTGATTCAAAAAAAGGACTCTAGGTTGTTTGTCGTACTTACACTAAGGACCACTAACTTACCATTCGGTTCAGATGAGATTTCAAAATAAGATTTATATTTTAGCGTGTATTTAAGTTATCTAAGCAATGTACTATTCTACAAAATAAATATATCAGTATGTTGACAAATAAATAAGGTTTTAGTAGGCATTTCGTATAAATTTGTTTGATTTTGCAGAATATAGGTAATAGCAAATGGAATTAAATGAAAAACTCGTCCGCAGTTATTAATTATTTGAACTCTGAACACTTCTAAGGGCAGTTACCGTAAAATTCAGATATACTTTGATATTTCTTCGCGAGTAGCACACGGGAATTGAAACAAGTCCAACAACCGACAAGTATAATTGACTAGCTTTCAAATTACGAACTTAAACGGTAATACGAACTTTACATTTAATTGATTTTAGGCCGGAGTGAAAAGCACGTAAAGCCTAAATACAAACAATTATAACATGTATTAAAAAAGGTTTTTAGTATAATTCGCTGTACCTACAGTTAATGCGGAAGATACCCTTAATGAGTCCATGGATCTCTTTTGTCTGACGGCACGCGAATCGTGACTTAGATATATGTACCTATACTTTGTTATTTAAGTGTATAAAGTAAACGTACAGAAAGTATTCCTGGCGGGACTGCTGCGTTTGTGGTCAACACAGTTGTTTTAGTTCGAATTCTGAAGCAAAATCCTCTCGTCTTGTGTCGAAAATCCTTTGCGCTGGTAAATTTGTTTTGGACATATAACGGTGCATGTATTTAATAAGCCTTTCAAATCCGCGCTCTTTAAAAATTTTGCTTTGCTCTCTTTCCTTAGTTGAATAAAATTTTCAGCTAAAATGTTTTTTCAAATTTCTGCTCCAGCATTACGCTGTGTGGAAAATAATTCTGGCTCGTTGACACGAAAATCTTCGAAAGGTGACGTTTTTTCTTTATATTTAACTTTTCAGCTAGCCATCATGGTTATCTTGGGTTCAAATGATAAGATTAAAATATCACTTGTTATAACGTTGAAGGAAAACGTCAGGCGGAAACTTACAAATTTTGGAATTCCCTGTAGTGTACTCTTGACATGTGCTGTCTGCTAATCCTTATTTGGTCGACGCGACAGGCTAAAGCCTAGATCTTCTCGTTCTGAGATTATAATGACTGCATAAGGATTATTATATGATAATTTCTGATTAGTAACATTCAAATTAATATTTGGAACAGAGCCACAATATGAATCGGGTTTGGCAAGAATACTTATAATAAGTGCGTAATAGATAATTCATAGATGTTAGAAAATAGATTCAGCCTAGGATGAAATGAAATAGAACACCAGACCGGAACGTGATCGAATCCGACGGCTTGTACTAACTAGGTGGTTAATTCTCTCGCCCATTTGATATCCGTCGTGTGCATTCAACCATACATCAATCTGCAATTCCGAGATACCATTTAATCAGTTATATTCGGTCGAGTACTAAGCCACTATCGGTTCATTGGTCGTTACTGATGCCTATGATGTATTGTATAGCTTTCTGAGATTACAGCCTGGTACAATTCACCCGTGATGTCGCCACTCGTAATTTGTGGTTTGGAATAACTAAGACGATCCGTTCTCTTATCATCATGGTTTTCCTGTGCACCGCTGGACATAGGTCCCCCCAATGAGCCAAACTGCACTGTTTTCTTATTCAGGAAATAATATTTATAGAGTATAAATAGAACAATTTACTTCGCTAATTTTTATATGATAATAATTAACCTTTTATACTTAATTATTACCACTAATATTTTCCACTGAGTTATTGTAATAAATCTTTCCACTTTCCGTAGGAGAAGTTCGACTGCAACCATCTGCCATTGATGTTCAAAAGAAGTGATAAACTCGCTGAATCACCGGACAGCACTGATTCAGAAGCGTCCCTTACAAATATTTATGAAGCGGGACCTTCGAACTGGAGAAAATCTAGTGTGTTAGGACTGGCGTCAAACTATAGCTGAGTCAATTCAATTGAACTTAGCGATGTTTCATTAGTATACTTGGTATCATACCGTTTAAACCGTAATCCTTATAAGACTTTTTTAACTTATAGCTGTAATCAATATTTTATTCTTAATCTGGTAATCTCGGCGTGTGAAACGTGTAAGTCCAATTTGTAATTGGTTGAATGTTGAAATGCTATAAATAAATCTCATAATAGAATAAAGGTTTGCTCAGTTTAAATGTGCTTGTTTCAATATATTTAAGCCATTTTATTGTTTTCAGTAAACTCCTGGAAATTCGTTATGTCAAAATAATATTTTGTTTTTGAATATAATGTGACAAAATGTTATTCACATGAATCAAATTGTTCAATTAAATTTTCATTTTCGATATAATGTATGAAATATGTTCGTTGTATTACTTATTTAATTATCGAAGTACAGTAAATCCATTCAACGTTTGATTGGAGAGTGTTTGGCGTTGTTTAAACAAATTTCAAAGTCGATAAAGTATTATATTAAAACTGCGGAAAATTGTTCTTGTTATCATTACATTCATTTAATTTTAATTCTACTGTTAGAAAAATATAGATAGTATCGCATTATCCACCGTCATCTTAACAACTTATCCCATCAGCGTCCTATCGGCAAAGTTATTATACGCGCTGTCACGTGAGGACAGTTGTGAACTTTATCAGGTACATTATTTTTTTTTTAATTTGACGGAACAATTTTGTTTTCGTTTCATTACAGACACGTTACGTGCAATATTAAATATGCTACGGATCGTTTGCAAGCGGTCGCTAGCTCTGGTGCCAGAGTTGAACTTCTCGTCTTAATGTTTTGTCTACCTACCTATTACTCGAACTAGAAACTCGAACTTGCCATGCAGACTCGACAATTGCTCTTAACTCGTAGTGTTAATATGCAAGACAACGTGAACACAGAAACCATGTATGGAAATTTAGATGCAGGAATTTAACATAAATCTATTGAAACGTATATATATATGTAGGTATATAAATTTAATTTATGGTGTGCTACATCTATGCGTTTATTACAAAATGCCTTGGAGCCTATTATTTGCGATGTTATTAAACAACGCCTTCATTCCTTCTCGCTCTAATCGATTTTACTATTAAACGTATGCAGCCGTCATACGCGTTCTCAATCAATCTTAGATTATGCCCTATGAATCGTATCATATGTATGCACGTGTACCGTTCTATCTATTTCATGAACGGAGTAATGCCTGTCTATCCTCCCAGAAGTGATGACAAATTGTATAAGACATGGACCGAATAAATTTCTACCGTAGGTACTCCACGTGATCGTTCAGGAAAAGAGGAGTGGGTTTTACCTAGGTTACAGAACTAATGTACCTTAGTTTCCTCTTCATTGTCATCCACCATAATACATGAGAAAGACCCGCTAGGAGAAAACTTCGTTCACATTAAAACAAAACTACGTGGAGAGCAAATTTATACGGCGGGGCTTAGATTGTCTAAACTTTAAGCTCGTTTCCACGACAAACAAATGAAAGGTTTAAAATATTACGGGCGGTTTTTCCCCTATATTATTTTACTAGGAACTCCAAGTAGCTACATATTACTGATAAATCAGCAGCTCCTCGACCTCCTGCAATTCCTCGTCATTGCTGGAGTCCAAGAAACACTCTATTACTCTGGTATCTAGTGCTGTAAGCGCTAATTTAATTCTTTAACTACTTTTTGTTATTGTTTTGAGTGACTATTTCATGATACATCATTGTAGGTTTAGGTATACTGGTCTCCATATTTTATGGGAACAGAGTAGGAAAAGGAGTCAGTAGTCATATACGTCTGCTGTCGCCGATGGAACTTTGGACGTTACCTCAAATACAACTGTAATAATGGAACTCACATTAGATTCATCATCATCAGCCTTCGTAAGTCCACTGTTGAACACAGCCCCCCTTGAGGGATTTTGTCCATCCCTATGCTGGGAATGCGGGTTGGGGTTCGTTGATTATGGCTTCTCGTACAGGCTACGCCGCTGCTCATTACTCATCAGTGTTTAGCCGTGAAATCATCAAATGGTGTCAGGGCTCAACAGGGCTGCAGTATTAGAATTTTTTGTAACATTAGTTTCTACGTTACACAATACGAGCGGTTAGAATTGGTATGTGTTCTATTTCACTTTCAAATCTATTCAAATTTTCTTACCTCGTCGTCCGCTCCTGATTAATTGATAAAGGACAAAAGAGCTGTTTATAAATGGAAAATCGAAATTCTATTGAAAAATACAGTGGTAACTTGAAAGCCCATATATTATTTAAATCATTTCATAAAATACGCATATTGTTAAATGATAATTTTATTTCTCATACCACCATGTCATTTATATAAGAGAAACTTAAATTTGAACTTCAAAGATCATTACTGGCTTATCAGAAAGTCGTTCCTTTTACGGCCTTTGCCATCCGTAATTACTCCTGTTTATCTAATTAGCGGTCTTCACTGAACGCGGGCACATTGTGCGGAAAACTGCTCGTCGGCCTTCTGATTAAGTGCCCTCTTTACAGGTTTCCCAGTAAATTGTAATGCGTTCTTACATATCTAGGGCCTGATTATAACTCTCCAAGGTTTTAGAAATTAAACCGTTGTACCCACCTCATGATTTATAAGAAATTATTTTAAATCGCCCTTGGAATCACCTAGCGGATCAACGATAAAACCGATATCGAGAACTTTCCAATTGACGCAGCAATTCACTCATCCCTAAGTGCATTTCATTGATTGTTAAACGATTACTTCATCACTGAAATTTTAAAATCGGTCCCTGGTTGTCGATAATTATTGGATAACGATGTTTTCGGATTAACTTGAACTGTTTTCCGGTAACGGTATTACTGTTTATATGTATGTAGGGATATGCAAAACCAGGGTACGAGCGCTAATCAAACTTCCGCTGTCACACGTTACCTCCTAAGCGATGGACGCAGCGTTAGTTTTCCCCGCCCTGGCCACTTGCCAGAATGTGATCCGCACGATTCCTCGAAACGCATATCCGTATACATTTACGGGGCCTAAGTAGGCAAGCGAATTTTACCTGAATTGTGTAGAAAATTGTTTGCTCAAACTGCTCCAGATTAGCAGCAATTTTGCGGACATCTAATGTTCATTTTGTAGTATCATTTCAAACGTATTAAAACAGAGGAGCATTTAGAAACATAAATAGGAAATTACTCATAAATAAATAGACTCGCTGAAAATTGCAAGCGAATATATTCCTATAGGCTTAACTTTGATAGGTATGCTGGTAATTGAGTGTTGGAGCATGAAATTGTTATCTAACAGGCGCAGGGATTACTTATACTCTGTTCCTTATACCCATTTACGTTCACGTAGCCACACATTACCTTTAAGTCTTGTAAACGTGTATTAACCTTGACAATTTGACCTTTAAACTAGTAACTACAAACCGTGAATCCTATCAGTACGTCGATGTTACTTTGAACAAAACAATTTCTGATAAGAAAATTATTGTTGAAACTAGCAACAATGTTAGTTATAACATGTAGAATACTGATTCCCTCCGCAACAAGGGATTTTAATTTTTTAAAAACCTGTTCCATTAGAATCAGAACACAAAAAACTCTCAGCTAATCCGCTACGCCGGGAGGCTGTTATAGGATTACTATTAAACCTTTATAATACAGCGCTGAGTTCGGATTTCGTGAAACATTATATTATTAAACATAATTTGTAAAATAATATTGTGATTGTTTCTTTTGAAAAGTTACACGCTTTTTCAGAA
The DNA here is from genome assembly GCA_018244795.1 of Parelbella ahira ahira. Classification (NCBI taxonomy): domain Eukaryota; kingdom Metazoa; phylum Arthropoda; class Insecta; order Lepidoptera; family Hesperiidae; genus Parelbella; species Parelbella ahira. Next base: position 1,691 of record DWME01005914.1, on the reverse strand, counting down.
GATATCATACATAGAATAAACACGCTGTTTAATGTTATAATGATAACTTTTCTTTCTGCGATACTTGATTGCCTATAATTATAAAAATTTATATGTACGAATATTTCCCCAGACGACCATCCGATTCCAAAGTAAATTTGAAGAGAGCTTATATTATGGTAACTGATAATTGCACAGGTACCGTATACCTATATACATACATATATACACATTTACTTATACTTACTAGTATATATATATATGTTTTACACCCAGGATACTGACTGGGTGGATATCAAACTTACAACTTATCAAACCCACTCATTATGATAATAGTATGGTGTGTTTGTTATGAAATAAAATAAGAATTTAACTAAACATTTTGATAAACAGGTGTACCACGTACTAACTTAGAATCTGTGGAGTGTTCTATATTTGAATTAGCTAAAATTTAATAAGATGTCGTGTCTATTATCGACCGGAATCCTAGGACTGATGACCGTTGGAGTAGACGTGTTCTGGAATGGAGACCACGTACAGGCAAACTCCATTGAAGTGGAATGACGAGACACTGACTGGCAGCGGTTGGAAACATCTAATTCACGAAAAGACTGTACAAATTAAAGTGAATGTCAGGTGTTTAGGCTATTTATTTCACACACAGATTACACTTACCATGGAATGCTAATTATCCCTTGAGACGACCAATGCCAATTTAATATTTAATTCTGATATTAAGCGTTACAATGTAAAACTCACAATAGGCGGTCTGAGAAAATCATCAATGGAAATTCTGTTTTAAATGGAATATTTTAAACAGAAAACAGGCCCGAGATCTGTGGTAAGCGTATTTAAGAAGGCGCCTTACAACGACGCTTCTTGCGTTCGAATGAATCACGCCACAATACTTACCGTCAAACACAATATGAGCGTTAAATTGCCTTCCGTATTAAATAGTTCCGCGTTCAGGAAACAGCGGGAATGAATGAAGGTACCTTCTCCGCGAATGAGAATAACTTCGATCACTGTTATAACGGACAATGTGCCATACATATATGAATATATAATTATACATAATGTATCTGCGATTTTGTTTGTATGAGAAGCTATTGTATTGAGTGAATGTTTTGCAGTTTATAATTTGCTCGAAAATCTCATTTCACCAACTTTATTACGTAGACAAATACTTTTTCATAATTCAGTTGAACTAAGTAACGTAGACGGCTAAATTAACATTTTTCAGTTTTTATAACTTAATAGAGTTTCTTTTAGAATTGAGCTTTTTATCCGAAGACTAACTTGGAACGCTTTCGCTATAAGGTACAAGTAGGTTTTGAATGCCATGGTCTAATGATGTTCTGTTTTATGTGGTTTTAAGTATACTTGTGGCACTTAACTCATGAAATGTCCTAGTTACCGTAAGTTGAGTTCTAAATTTAATGGTCACCAGAAATTTTGTTAATTACGTACAGATATTTGGGCGCATCGTCTCTTTACTAAGCTTTAACGAATGTTCTAATAACGTAAAACTCTTTGATAGTAAGTATAAAAATATAAACAGCTTTTTTGCTTTCTAATTTTAGGTCCGATTTTAGTTTCCAATGTCACAGTTACTGTCCAGTCAAATCCTTGCCTGGCGGATACGTTTGGGAATTATTTTTCTGAAGTGTAGTATAGTTTTGTGTAAAATAATAATATTATACATATTATTA
>DWME01005913.1:0-14301 GCA_018244795.1 Parelbella ahira ahira | reverse complement strand
CGAAAAACTACTCAGTAAAAAGGTATATTGATAGTTGGAGGATCTGGTAATGCTATTATTTACAATGTACCTTTTAAACCTGTAAAAAATTCTCATTGCTGACAAATCAAGCAGTTTAAGATAAGAATAATCGAAACGGGTAAATCGTAAGACGGAATATACACATAGGATAAGACGCAAAACCGTGGTGGTACAATTACAAACGTTAACGCACCAATGACGTTAAAAATATTAATTTTAGAACGGCAGTAAAACATGCGTTAAAAATTCTCTCAATTTCCTTTCAATACGGTTTTTTATAAGTACCCTGGGATTGTAGACGTATAATATGATTGAGATTGTTTTTGTATTTAAGCATTTTTCAGTTGTAAGTAATACAAATAAAGTTTATGTACAGATATTAATGGAGCGGTGTTTAACAAAGTCGTATTTCCTCCTCAAGAATATCGTTTTCGTTTCTTCTCACTAAGAGATTATTGAATTATGTTCTACCTACTCTTATTACACTGTAGACCTTTAGCTTTATGATTGAGAGGCTTCATATTTCTTTTCGTCTTATCAGTGTCAGGGGTTTATATAGCTACTAAAAGATAAATTTGCGACGGTAACGCAAAAAAGTGCTTTCGCCTTTGGGCAATTTATTTATTTTGCCGCGAATTTTTTTACTATTAACGAAATAGTGAGTTTTTTAGAAGAGTCAAGAAATTCTATCAAGCGTTTTTGTTTTATTATAGGAAAACAATCAGGAGTGTAAGATGTATGTTCTAGTTCAGATAAGACTGAAGTTCTACCTGAGGTACGTTACATTCTTCGCTACTGCTCTTGTCAAATTCTTTATTTATGTATTTTCAATATCAGCAGCAGATGGGCTTCTAGACTGACAGACAGAAAATGCCAAATAGCATATTTATTTTTCAAATCCAGGTAGTGGCGAAAATTTAGGGTAGGGGCCTAATTCCCTTAATTTTTAAAATAGTAGAGAGCTAGAAGTGAATTTGTTCAAGTTTTTATCTGTCTACTCTTTTAGTCCTAACATAAGCGTTGTTGCGAAGTATCATAAATAGATGTAGAGATTGCTTTATCAATGAAAAATCCATCAGGTAACGGTTATATCATACTTTCAAATATAAAATTGAAATAAGTATGAAATATCATATAAATATCATACTTTCAAATATAAAATTGAAATAAGTATGAAATATCACTTGATATTTATTCATAAATTTCTCCAGTTTCTGATTAAATTATTGTGTCATTTAATTAAACTGTGACAAGATTTAAAAGCAATGGACACTGGGATGTCAATCTTGAAACAAAATGAAACTAAATACTTACAATCAACTTCAATTAAAGCTACTAGCTATCTGCCAACATCTGGTGCTGACGTGTAATCTATTTCTGCTTCAAATGTATCCGATGCTATTCATTTAGAGCTGAATGACAGGTAATTAGAGACGCGCAGTACAGTTTTACAAACTTCCAATAGTTGATAATAACTAAACTTTAATTTAGTTGAAGCAGTGATAGTCTAGTGGCTAATAAAATTGAGCCTCTCACTTCGGGGGTGTTGGATTCAAATGCATGACGTACACCTCTTTTTAAAAGTTCGTTTTAAGTTTAAATATCATATATATATCATCATACATATATGACTATTCAGAAACAATTATTGTACTATGGAAATTAAACTAATTATTGCAAGAAATATATACACGTAATATAAATGTATAACTCGGAGTTCATCAGTTACCGAAGTTGAAATTTTCAGCTTATTGCCAAGCTCGCGTTCTATTTACCTTGCTCGCAGATTAGTCTTCTGGCGCGGTAATATCGCCCGCCTTGCACGCCGGCTTCATTACAAACCTAAGGCAAATAAGGCCTGCTATTATTATTCATTAAGTCAGTGAATATTTTAAAACCGTTTATAAACACGTTAGAAGAACTATTTTTGTCATGTTCCCTTTAATAGCTTCGGAAAAATTCTCTAATATTGGCTTTGGTGAAAATGATTGAGTTATGTAAAATTAACACCTACTAAAATCAGTTTGAATAAGCAATATCATGTAGGGAGCTGGGAACACATGTAGGGATGTCGAGATTTGATGCCTTTGTTATCCTATGATCAAAAACGGATTTTTATCGGGAGATGATGACAGCCATCGCGGGCTTTCGCATTTTAAGGGTACAATAATTTCCTAGCATGTAGGATATTATGCGTATTATATGTAAACGAGGCCCTCACCAAATCTGTCCCTGACTCTAAGTCCCAAAAATTTTAGAGAATCCCATGTGAATGAATTGGGACAGCGAGTTTTAATATCCTGATGATGGCAAGGAGAAAAATAAAGTTAAATATTAGAATAAAACTGCTCAATATTTTTCTTTACTGAATCAGATGACTCAGCGCGTTGTATAGCCACCGAGAAACTTTAGATACAGGCGACACTTATAAAGATTTATAAAAATGTGCCGGTGAAGTTAGGTAGGAAACTTATAAAGACGATGAATAGTTGCTAATTTAGACTTTTCATAATTTGCCTTCGTAATACAAATAAGGTAGCAGGAATAACTAAATAATATATTGATGCTTTTGTATTGCAAATATCCTAAAGTTCCAAGTACCCAAAATCAGGTCGGGTTGAACGTTGTTCGTTAGAGAGCAGCCGACGGAGCATAGCGGCCAGCACCAATGTACACTACATTGATGTTTCCTCAGTTTTGATTGGGCTTGGCGATGCAGCAAACTATTATAATTGATGTTCGACAACAGTCTGAGTCAATCACAGACCACAATATTAAATTTGTCTTTACTGCTTTCATTTTTTGTGACCTTCAAACTACTTTTTGATATCTTCAATGCCTTTGTACACATCTAATAACTGTTTGTGATCAAATTATAATTACCAATTTAATTAAGGTAATGTTTCCTGATAATTGTCATAAGTAGTAGTCTTGGTGATTATACATTTTCTAATTAATATCAGAGATAGAAAATTTTTGGTTACTTAAAGTATGAGTGAATATTACCTACATACATTGACTCTTTATTGATCGATTATAAGTAAACTTCTGTTGAGTTAAAGCGTAGTGATGAAATTCACGTACATCATAACTCGTAAAGTAATCGTAGAGACCCCACCGAAAGTGTTCCAGATCCTACCTCATTATATTAGAGTACACATTCTCAGTACAAATAAACTCAATCACAAGATGGATAGCTGGCTCGTATTGGAGTAATAAAAACCCAATTCAATTTGTAAGAAAGGAAACGTAAAAAGTTGAAAGAACTTTGCATGTTGTGTGTATATGTGTATTAGCTTTGATGAAATGGTATCGTGACGTAATACAATTCTCACGATGGGGACTATCCTCAGAATTTTATATTATAGTAGCTTGGTATGAAATTATTGTACTCTCTACGTTCTGGCGCAGTGTCAACGACTTATCTATAATAAGTAGATACTATCGGGCGCATTCAGTTCATAGCTGATTGATCAGTAATGATAAGATTTTGCTGAGTCCTTCGAAGCTTTCGGCCCTAAAAGCAACCCTCTCTTTTGTCATTTAATGAATTGTTTAGAGTAGTATTTGTATCTCCGGTAATTCTGTCTCAATCTTAATCTAGGTATGTCTCGGAAACAGTGCGTTTATGACCATTAAAGCATTATGTTAAACCATTATTGTCTTAGCAAGAAATTTCATCTCATTTCGGACGATAACAGTTAAAATTAATGAAATCAGGAGTTTGTATAGCAAACTTAGTAACAAAAGTGGAAACAATACTCTAAGTGATCTCGCTTACATCTGGTTCAAAGGTAAATTAGGATCATTAAAACTTTCCAATCCTCCTGATTAATCTTTTGGATCTGGTAATTGCTCGTTTGCTTTTGTAAAGGCCCGTTAAAATTTACTTTAATTATGATTGCACATGTAAATTTCGGTATGCTTATTAGCGTTAAGCCTTCATCCGTGAAATGTTTGTTATATACTACATGTTTCCTGTAGACTTCATTTTGGTTTTGTTTACACAGCATTTACACAGCAATTAATACAAAAACTAGTATATTCGAAATTAAACAACGTATCCTAACAATACTGGTCATTTCCAGTTTGTTAGTAGGTATATACGTATTATCTGTGAGTATGGCACCTAATTGTAAGACCAGCACTAGAACATCTAAGTGTTCCTTTTCCCCAACGACGTTCCGGTATCGATTTGTTGAGTGACCATAACGTCGATCTATCTCGAACGCTGGAGCGTTAGTGGTGGACCACTAGTAACGCAAACCAATGGAACCTCAGCCGCAGTTTGTGACGAGTTCTCATTCACTATCCCATTCAGTTAGATATTATCAATTTCATTCTCGCCGCGTCCGGCACCAAGAGATAAAAACGTCCAATATAACGATTGAATCAATAATGGAATATTCATTCACTGGTAGGTCCTTATATAAAGCGTGCTGGTTGAAAATAATATTATCAGTCTACTGCTAATGGGTCACAATAGTTACATTATTAATATAGGTACCGTTACGCCAGGTAACTTGCGGGGTAGACAGTGAGTATCGTAAAATACTTCTTTATTACGGACCTGACATGCTTCTTCTACATTAATCTCTTTTATCATACATAAACATCGGTTTCGGAGATTTCTAACTTCTCCATCAGCCAGTGTTTGACCTATTTGAACAAGATAGGTAAATCTTGGTATCCCATGACATGGGCACTTATCAACATTTATCATGAATTGCCGCAGCTGCTAAGTTTGAAAATAAATTTTATAATTGTACAGGCAGGGATATAATTAGAGTATACCTTTAAAACATCAGTTTGGCTTTACTGCGAGGATCTGTGGCTATGTGAAGCTGGAATATTTCGATTAATCCGCTCCATGAGCGGCTATCAGTACCTAAAAATGTTAATAAAAGTCCGAATTCAATTTCCGTTGAAGCGCCGAGCCGTTTTAATTTTATCGGGGATTGACACACGGTGTGATGTTGAGAAAATACGTCAACTGATATATGTATGTGAGATATATATACATATGTATCTTTGTTACGTTATATTTTCGCCAATTGTATAATTTAGTATCAGCGTCACACAAGGTATTTTTGGCTTAGCTAATGAAACCTTAAAATGTCTATATGCATAAGTAGCTATATATAACAAGTCGTTAAGTCGTGTAGCACATTGAATATTTTTGGATGGTAATATATCTTTTAATAGCTGTTGTCAATATAAGGACCGAACATATAACACTTACGATTCTTCAAAACAAGGGTGAATAGGCTCTTCCTAGGCATGCGTGCTCCATCTTAGAACGCATCCGCGCTGTCCGTCAGACTGGATCGTGGCCAAACGCTATAAAAAAAAAAATATGGGAAATATTTTTGTCTGTCTGTCGTTCATCAAATCACGCGAAAACAGCTTGACCGGTGTTAATAACATTTTTTTTGTGAGACACGTATGTACACTGAGACCACATCTAGGATACAATTTATCACGCTATACTACGAGGGGTTTCGGAGAGGTATATTTTTCTCTATCACATCACGCAAAAATCACCGAATGAACTCCAAGTTGTTTTTTGTGTGTTTTATCGTACACCATCACACTCCATGTGCTGTCAAATTTTTTAAATGTGACGTTATTCGCATTGCCGACATAATCCATACACATCTCACGCTAATAAAGTTAGGCATTGATTACCAATATTTCTATTATACTACAATAACTAGCACGAATAGTAACTTGTATCGGTTAACAATTTTTAGCTTAAATAAAAAGCAATTTGTTCACTGTGTCATAGCAGATCCTTGCTATTCCTTACATTGAGATAGTATTAGACATAAATTATTATCGATTCCAGACTTTCTTGGAATGCTCATGTCACTGAGCTTACTCTCGAGGTGCACTTATCTTTCGATTCGCTGAAAGGCTTACATAGTCTTTTACTCTTGGAAACTAAAATGTCTCAATTTCCTATTATCTTTTTACCAATCATAAACTACGCGCTCTTTCTTATATGTATGTTTCAAAGGACCTCTTCAAGTAGCTTGACTGCTTGCAAATCTTTTGTATTCATGTCGTGTCTTATTTTCTTAAGTTTGGCCGTGCCTCTCATCATTGGCAGCATCTCAAGTAACTCCTGATACGGCTTCACAGGAACGCTACAATCTTTCTTTGTTAATTAATATCCTAGTTGTACATAATCTTAAATAATATTTATATCTCCTTGAGCGATGGGCTCATGATCGTCCATTTATTACAACTATTCTATATATATCGCCTTGTAGAAAAAACTTGAAAAGTTTCCGTGATATTCTTTTGCACAAAAGCTTCTTACACTTTCTTTACTATTCACGCAATTGGGCCATGGAATTCGCTACCGTCTCACACCCGCGACCCCAAAACAAATTTCACATTCAAGGTCAGAGTGTTATTTTTCCTCAGCGGTTTGCATTTAGAAAGAACATAGCAGGAATATTGCTATGTGCTTTCTAAAATATGTAAGATATGTATATGTAAATGTAATAACTTAGGTATAAAAGTAAATGCTGCAAAGATTTCCTATGCGAGTTTTGTTTTAAGCATTTGCGATTATCATAGCGGGGCGTACCCATATGCATACATACTTACTGTTGTTAGTTGCTCCCTGATATATAGCGTAAACCTACGTGTATACTCAGACCATTTGAACCTGTTACATTGCACTTTTAACAAATTATCAACGTCAAAATTCAGTTAGGACTACTAATTTAAAAAAATGTTCTTGACCTTCCCAAAACACAAACGAAATTGTTCACTATGTTCACTACATCAATGTCAATATAATATTGACGGACCGTTGAACCTATGTATTTCTACGTAGAGAGGAGTACTTTTTAAATAGTCACGATCTTTCAAAATTTAGAAGCGTAATGAGAAACAAACAGGTGTTGTTGCTGTAATTCTTCCGGTGGTATTTTATTTTACTACTTTCCTCGAAGTTTCATAATGCACAAAGTAAAAGAAATGTCCCGTCTGTATTAGCACGCGTCCAGTCTATGACTCGTGAGCCTATCTCCCTACACCCGCTCTTACCTCACACTGGCGGGCGTTGGAATATTGTTTCTGTCGTACCTTACGTAACTTGTAACACAGTTCAAGGTAACTAAGGAAAGGTCTAGAATAGTACGGCGTCTTATTTTCGGAACATCCACTGTTTAAAATTCGAACGGCGCCCTCAGAAACTTTACGTTTTCTTTGATCCACGCGCTCTCGGTTCTTGGCTTAACTAGCAGCATTCAGAAACTTTGTGCCTACTGATTAATCCGTTAGGTCAGACAAATTCTTTTGATCCTAAAATATCTTATTAAAACTTATAATTTGTTAATTTGTATTATTATAAACTTATACTTAAATATCTTATTAACTGTTTGTATTTAAAATCTATAGTAAATGTATGATTTATGTATTCTGACTTTGCTAACATATTAAGTAGCTTCAATAAATTAAGAAATGACTTGTGTCGTGAAAACGTTTCTCCGTAATTTGCTCAACGATGTTTCTGTAATTCTCCACAGAATCAAAATGACATTAATATTTGGAGTTTGTAAGTATTGTTCAACATATTTTCGTGGGTTTAACACAAATTTATTGCTCAATTAGGTCCACAACTGCCTATTGTGTTTATTAGGCGATAGTAATGAACAAAAGTCGTCCGACCATCGACTTCATTCAGTCTTAATAACTCGATTTATTTATAAAATTTTGCGTCAGCTATAATAAGAGTTCTAAATTGAAAATTATATTATGCAAATGCCTACCGGAAGTCAATTCAGCGAAACTCAAGACGACGGGGAAATTTACTTAAGAACTACCTTATTATGCCGTCTTCGCTTTTTTCACGTCTCAAATTTAATTAAATGTTTTTATTACGGCAATCCACACTCATTTCAGTAATAAATTTAACGTTTTGACAATTGAATTTTGTAATTCCTACATGACAATTTCCTCTTTTCGTCGTATTGCCGGTATATTATATTCTTTACGTCGTATTGCCATTATGTAATATTGAACTCCTGCCGACGGAAATATACTCATCCTTATGTTTTTTGGGTTGGCCTTAATGAAGCGAGAAACTTTTCTTGAAGGGTCCATATCAAGAAAAATGTTATCCAGTGAACAGTAGACATGGCCGCGACAAACGTGCCTAGTTCTTGTGATTAAGGAAGTCCATTTCGCTCTAGTGTTAAGAGCCAGTGATAAAATTATAAACAAAACGGTATTTTTAAATAAACTTCGAGAATAGGCAGAGGCCGCTTAAAATACTCGAGCCATAAAAGAAAAGGCCGGAAAACGTTATGTAAAGTGTAACTTGGATCATGTTAAGTAATCTTTTGTTAAAGGATGTTTGTGTAGCTGAACAAAATGGCATCAGCCATCCCCTTAATTATGCGCGTCGTGATTGTGTTTGTGTGATCCGAAACGTCACTTGAACAATTTATATAACAATTGAAGATATTTGCTACAATTAATTCAGCATTTTGATACAATTTATTGTGGCTTTCACCCTTCTCATTCTGAGAGGATACCTTTGTCAAATAGTTAATGGATTTTTGGCTTCTTGATATTGTTGATTATTTCAGTGTCCACACCTTAAACTTATCAAAATGTGTACTTACGCTGTACGCGCGAAAAAAACTTCCCAGGGTCAAAGAGAATATGAGCAGACGCTAGTGCTTTTCATAGATTGCATGTGTCGTAAAAGTGTTCATAGTTTTACGAGGCTGTATTTTGTATGTCCATAATAAAACTGTCCATTTCCATAAAGTAGAACTATGTTATATGTGTTTTGTTGAGATATATATTGAAACTACTAAATGTATTTTATTTTCGAAAAACATGTATTGCATGCACAGTGGTTCACAATTTTGATTTTTCTCCCTCTTCGTTTTTTCGATGACTGTGCTTTGTAATTTCACCTCGTAACTACAATTTAAAAGAAGTTTTATGTGTTTTTATTATATAAGTATCACACGTTATATCTGTAATCTGCGCGCCAGGATTTTATATTTTCAAAAGCGTGCCAAATCGCACTTGGCCCGCGTGATAGACTGTGGCCTTAAACGTTCTTATTCTTAGGATTAGCGTGTCTGTGAGAAACGATAAAACGCTTTGTGAGATGAACTTTTGTTCAAGACAGTGTGTAATTACCTAATAAACCCAAATATTATCTAATAACAATTTAAATAATAATTTATTTGCGAATCTGATATTCTGTTTACATTTTAAATTTTGAGTTAAACTCAACGCATATTGGATCGTAACAGTTGTTTAACTGGCTAGTAAACGAAATATATAATAAGCATTTGAAAATTGTAAGTACTGTAGACGTATAAAAATTTCGCGGTTCAACGAGCAAGGCTCACGGCAAAGAGAATAAAGATGCTGAAATATTAATATCGGTGCCGGTATAGAATGAATTTCAGCCAATCGATAGCAGGCGTCGCTTCCGGCGGGCAATTGCGCTGTTTCATCAAGACTACCATATCCTTTCACTCACTAGGTTTTGTTGGAAAGCAAATAATTAGAGACTAGAATAAAATAATTTTATTACATAATGTACTATTTACATTAATTGGTAACTGTGCACGCTTACATATGTATGTATGTACTATTTACATTCTTACATAGATATGCAATGGTCAGAGAGTTGGCGATTCAAACTATGAAGTACCTGACAATGTTCATTGTATTGATAATAATATTATAATATCACATTTAACGCTTAATATATATATTCCACAGCATTATCGAGGATACATATTAAAATTTCACAAACACAAAAATTCATTTAATCTTAAACTTAAGTACCTTAATTTAGATCAACTCCGAAAACGCAGAAAAAAATTTAGAAGCTTAAACCACGGAGGTCATTTCGACGACAAATATTGAACCACTGAATAATCTGCAACAACCGCAAAGTAGAATTAAACTACGCCGACAATGTTCGCAACAGCTGAAATTGGAACTTACTTTTTACGTTTTAAGATCTTTGCGAGAAGGTGCAATGATGATAAATTAAATTGTATTCAAAGAACGGAACAGCATGTGACTAATCCTCAAAGGGGTAAGCAGAGGAGTGTGGTACACTCCCACGTTTCACCAGTTACGTTTACGTCCCACTATGGAATAGGTGGTAAACCTATTTCCATGGTGACCGGACTCAAACCCAGACTGAGCCACTGCTAGAATTTACAAAATAGAAAAATTCATTAGTACCCGACCCGGGCATCGAGCCCAGGACCCCTCGAACAGTAATTGCGTTTACAACTACTTGACCAACGAGGCAGTCAACGCAAAGGCGAGGGCAATTAAAGCAAAACAAAGCATATTTAAAGAATGTAGGTATTAGTATCTATTTATAATAAATTTGTCCATTTGAAGATTTATTTACTTGGCTGAATGTGAACCTAGGCTGAGACAATTTTGTGGTAGGTTATTGTTATCGCAAAAGGGGAAACCAAAATATTGGTCACGTGATAGATTCCGAGCCCTGAATCATTGATTGGCTTCCGGTGCCGTCCCTTTGGGAAATTATTAGATAATGTTTATATTACGTCGTCAAATGGTTACCGAGCCTGGACCTAGAATAACAGACGTATTGGTTTTTGATTTGATTCTGCGTTCCAATCGTCCAATGTTTTAGGAAGGACTTAAAATGGGACGTAACTATCACCGTTCAACTCATGTAACATTGTTATAAACAAACTCAGTGAAGGAATTATTAATTGACATTGTCGGATTTGAGATACTTAAATAGCTCCTTGTACAAGCGTAATGTTTCCAAATTGTATTACTTTCATTAGGCGGCGATGTTTGCATCTGAAATTTTAATATGTTTGCTAAACTGAAGTTGTAAAGTAAAGTTCCCAGCACCTACACTTAATTCGGTGTTTCCAACTTAGCTCCACGGCACGTTTGTGCAAAGTTTCAATTAGTTGATGCGATGATTTCGAAGTCCTAGTTTTAACTTTGATACGCTCTTGCAGGTTGTAGATGTTTTGAATTAATTAAGTTTCTGTTTTACTACTAAACAGTTGCCAGTGAGAAGGCGTACTGTTGTTTACATTATAAAAAACCGTTGTACCTGACAGGTTTAAGATACAAAGGAGAATGTGGCAACAACAAACCTACGTATACATAGGTAATTTAGGACTCTTCAAAGCAAGGGTGAACAGGCCTTTTAAAGGTACGCGTGCTTCATGTTAGGACGCATCTACGCTTTCCATCAAGCGGGATCGCCTCCAAACGCTATCCTATCATATAAAAAAAATGCGAAGCTCCAATCTGCATTATCCAATATTTGTTGCTTTTATTGCATTTTCAGAATCGTATAACAATGTCCCCATGCTATGTACCTATATAGCTTTGACTAATAAAAATAGTTCTCACTGATATTTTTTCTGTCGTATACTTTACAGCACTCTACTGCGATGTATAACAAATTCATCGAGGTGGCTTATCCTGTTCGGTCGTGATTGACGGGACTTAGCGATAAGTCGTGCGATTGCGTCGATCAATAGAATTAATGGTGCAATGGAGTGATAAAAATTAATACAAACGTTATAGCGGCCGATATAGTACTTTTTAAGCCTAATTTATTTACACTATTATAATTTCATACGAAAAACTTTGTCAATGTGGATCAGTCACTTAGAAATAGACAATTATGACGTTTATAAACATTATCCCCATACCATAACCATTTGCCCCAGTTTTCGGCTTTCCTTAAACGTATCTAAAATACGCTCATGTTATGTATTATTTTAGAGAATGTCTAGTTTAGTTGAACAGAATACTGAGACTAAAGTGGCTTTTGATTGACAAGCCTCGCGCGCGGGATGCGTGACATTTTCCTTGAATAGCGGCTAAGCCATGTAAATTCCAAGTTTGGTGTGGCGTTTCGCTGGAATGTTCTGTTAAATTACTCCTCTTAAATAGATATTCCGTATGTTGAAGTAACTAACGCGATCAATGCGTTTTTTTACTTCTGTCGCCGCCGCTCACGATTTTCAGTAGCCTGACAACTGGTGCCTCGAATGCCAGCGAAATGGCAAACGATGACAGGAACGCCATGACAGCGTAACCGGCGTATACTGTGAGCTGCGAACAATAAAAAAATATATTATTAATAAAAAAAAAGAAAAATATACAAACATTTTACCAACTTAGAATAACGTAAAAGATGACGAAACGAAGTTGTTATAATGATTAATTTATTTATGTAGTAGGTAATTTAAAATGACATTAAAATTTAAATTAAAGCTAAAGCTACAAATGCACCCAATGTCTTGAAATTCCCTCAGTTATATATACAATACACGGGACGTAAAATAGAAATGGATGAACATTGTTTTTAGCCATTAATTCTTTTTCGCAGGCCCGATTAATTAGAAAGAGAAAAGGTACGTTTTCTCATTATATTTCGAGACAAAATTGTTTTAATAAAACCGTACTAAAACATTTATACAGGTGATACATTTTTTGTCGGTACTGTATTTTGTCGTAATTCAATGGAATTGTGACGAATTAAAAAAATATTATTATTAAAATTTTGTACGGTTAAAAATACATATAACTGTAGAATTTACAGTTTTATGCTAATTTTATGACTAAATTATCAACCGGCTTACCTCACATATGTTTTTTCGGGATAGGCGGTCCAGTTTTAGACCTGACTGAAGTCCTTCTAATTAACAATTGATCAACCCTAGTATTTTCCGTATAATTTACATTACAAAGAAAAGCAAGAAAAATGCTAAGTCCTGACATTAATTTCATTTTATCTATATTTTTTGTAAACCTCATAATCAAAACCAAAAAAAAAATGTATATAGCAAGTTGATTAAAAAAACAGTTAATCTTTCGCTTTCTATTTAAAATTAATGCTTTAAATATTATTAATTTAAGATTCAAATAATATCCTCATTATTGGAAAATAACGATAAAAGTAGATATTAATATAATTATGTATGTTAGATCATAATCTTCCACAAAATGTAGATTTCCCAATATATTAAGGAGGTATTATATGTATACAACGTTCATGTACTTACGAGTGATTGTAAAAGAATAGTCCAACCAAATAAAGTTAATGAAAGGTAGCTTTCGTTTAATTTATTGATATAGTATGTACCTACGTGGGTGCTTCTTTATTATAGTTGTTTATGCGGTTAAAATAAAGATATTCTAATCCCCGATCAATGTTGATTACCTTTGTGTACTCTATCTCGAACATTATATCAATTTTCGATCCCCGCGACCCCGCGACCCCGAAGTTAACAAATCAAGTAAATTATTGACGACGCTAATTTATTTTGGAAGCTCGATGTTGAGACGTTTTCAATATTGAGAATTATTTAATACGAGATGAAAATTTTATTACCAGTGATATCGTACTGCTATTATATTTGTGTACAATACTCGTACATTCATGAATGAAGAGAGAATTTGTGTTCTTTTTTAAGAATACTGTGTGCTTGAACAAGTAGTTACATAGAATAGGAGTGGAATAAGCTAAAAGTGTTAGGAATATATTAAAAATTCGTTAAATTAAATAAAGCGGTCATTGTTCACGTTCATGATGTCATACATTCTATGGCAGTAGGTAGTAAGCAAAGAGTATAGATTTATAGAGGTGGAGTTTGCGAAATAAGAATCTTAATAGCGTTCAAACTAAAAATTTTATGAGCTACTTAGAATGACTACTAAACTATATGTACATATAGAGTATAATTCATAAAGTCATGATAAATATTGAGTCAGACTGATCGTGAAAAAATTGATCCGCAGTGCTTTTCAGAAGAAACTTACCACGATAGAGTTCTGGAGGTGTAGCGGACCGTCCAAAAGGAACGATGTATACATCATGATCGTGGGGTGTATGAGATATGCGCAGTAGGTGAGGCGGCTGAGCGGCAGCAGACCGCGGTAGGACAGTGCGGAGTTGATCAGCCCACCGTACCCGCAGCAGCACGCTACCGCTACCCACGCGAGAGCTACCCCCCATCCTGCGAAATAAATATTTGATACTAAATACAACTCTAAAATTTCTATTACTTTTGGCGCAGTGAGTGGAACGATCCGTCACGTCGGGGCGGCACTGTTCGCGATCGGTCATTGGCTATCAAAGAAAGTCAATTTAAAATGTACAAAATTTTAAATTTTAATCAACAACCGTGTTGGACATTAGGTACGGTTGCGCCGAGACAGCGTTCCCTTTGTAAAATTTTATGGCTGGAAACTTGATGAAGA
>DWME01005912.1:0-14302 GCA_018244795.1 Parelbella ahira ahira | reverse complement strand
GTCGTAATCGAGCACTTATTATTACACATCACACGTACACACACACAGGTACACGCGATTCGCACACTTGGTTTATATATACACTCGTGTATGCTTAAATTACTATAATCTTCTCATTATCATGTTGCCATTTCATATTCCACTTATTTCTGTGTTCGAGACTGTTTGCACTGAGTATTTAATGTTCATGAAATTCAATTATTTATTTGTTTCGTTATTCATACGTTCTGGAATTTGATAACAACCGAAATTGTATTAAAAGTATTGTTACGAATTCATAGTACAATAATAGTTTGGGATATTTTATTAATTTATTTAGATATTTTAATAATATCTTGTGACATCACACACGGTCATTTGATCCCGAACTAAGCATCAACAGAGCAACAATTCAGTTACAATTTATTTCATATATTTGTGTCCTTTTTGATTCGGTTGCTATATTAACGAATACATGTAGTACGAAGGTCGTTACAATGAAAACCTGATTTTCCATAGTGCAGTCCACAAAGCGTGTTGTCTGCGATCGGAATTCGTAAAGCCCGCAGCGTTCTATCGGCGTCGGCCCCGGAGGAGCGAAGGCGTCATTATGATATCGCACATCTATCTAGCCCTTGTGCGTCCGCCCCTCACTTATTGCACTGATGCTGCACCATTGGCCAACTTGCATTTTAATATTACTATCCTCAGAATCAGTTATGTACTTATTGGAAATTCGTTTAGAATGTTTCTTATCGGGGTACGTGAAAATAAGGAAATTTCATTTTAGTGAAGTAAGTTAGTTGTGTTACATAGAATAAAAATATTTATATATGTACCTTTATTGGTTGTTCAATATACTTGTTTTTTAATATTTATATATGATTCGGTTTCAAAGATTTAATAAGTATACTTGTTGTTTTTTTTGTTGATCGTTATTTTTCTTTAAAATGTTCATGGGCTTCTACTATCCTTTATACCTATTGTGTCCACTAACATGGATATATTTCGATATTTTAACATGTATAGTATTCAAAAGGTTAGGCAGAGGAGTATAGGAATGTTAACCAAAGAATCTTAACTAAGGCAGTATTATACAAATATAAAAACCATTGATGTACAAGAAATTGTCATTTTTCTCCCGTTTTCTTCCAACCCTATTTATCTTTCGTTTGGAAGACGAGTCTCCTCAAATATTGACCGGGTTAAATTGTAATTGAGCTGAAATATTTCGTAACAAGTGAAGTGACCAAGGTGCACTGGCGGCACAAGATGCGCGCAGACAATGCAGCGTTTAACTGCAATTTTCTCGTTTCCATCCACGGCCATCTGTCCGCCGATAACGGGGCCGCGCTCGGACATTAGCGTTCCTCTGGATAATGTTATGCCTTATAACGATGAGGCTCCGCTTATCTGGCAAATAGTCGTGGTAAATGTACGAGTTTAAGATAACGCAACAAAGATTGCGCTTAATAAATGTGATTTAATCATTTATTGTTGTAACCTATAACAGTATTTAAAGTTCTTTGGCAATTATTAATGTTTGGAATTACAATAATCATGGAAAGTAAATGGTATCTAATATTTATCACCTGACATCTTGATGATATCAAGTTACGATTTGCTAGTCCGTAATATTCACCGTTTTCATCTAATCTCATGGTTATTTTCCAATTATTCTAGAATGTTGATACTATCTTCGCAGACATGCCTGATTAGAAGGAACTTACCCAACTGGCTTTACACGTTAATAAGATTCAGGAAGTCTATTAAGTCAGGAAATTCCACTTTGTATTACCAAGTGCCAACAAGCTTGGATTGACGCGTAAGCGACCTCATGACCAATGTTCATTCTACCTTATGATCCAAGGATCCCATGATCTATGACCGGATTCGGAAATGAAATTGTACATTTATTCAGTTTTCTATGAACTATCACAGACAACTTTGAAATTGGTTGGCTCATGATACGATAATCGTTGCCATGTTATAATCTGGGGATGTCAATTTCTAGAATTACATTTATTCTAACCAAATATTTTCTCACCAAATTCCTGTATTTATTTGTATCCCAGGGATGTCGGCGTTATTTATTTCCAACCCCTTTTTATCGTTCCACCGTTGGACACGGGTCTCCTCTCAGATTAGAAATTTGAAAACCTATTTTTATGAAAAGATTGCAATTTTGCTTTAGCGTTGTAGCAAGTGTTATTCGACCGCATGTTTTGAAACAAAATTCAAATTTACTTAACGGTAGCACTGAGTGCGAAGGCTTTTGCGCGGACGCATCGATCGCGGGATTCTACAACGTGCGCATACACGTTCCTAGCTAAATAGCCATCACAAGACAAATTTGCATGTGTATAGATATTCCAGCGAAGAAAGTGGACCCTTGGCCTCTATGTGATTTTAAAGCCATTCACGTTTATTGCTGGTACATAATAGTATGTTCATTTACAAGTCTCGCATGTAGGCGAGCGAGAGGGCGAATGGCCTAATGGTATTTCAGACGATCTGGTTAGTACTTTCACCCACCGTTTACATTTCGCTGTTGGTATTTGTGCTAGAGTAATGGCTCCGCCCTTTTGCTATAACTTTAAACGATATTGACATTATAGAAATGTGTTGGACGTTGGCCGTCGCTGCCTTTACTGTGAAAGGGAGTTTCTAATTTTCCTTCTAACAATGCAATTGACAGATACCTATATACGTATATCAAAGTACCGTGTAAAATTTTTGAAAACATAACATTACGCCTGTAATCCCCGAAGGAATAGGCAGAAGAGTGTAGTAGGTACATTCTCACGTTTCACCAGTTACATTTAACTCCCATGGAATAGATGGTGAGCCCATTGCTATACATCGTGAAATTTTTAAATGTTTTAAAATTACTGGCCTGTTGGTGCAGTGGTTAGTGTGAACCTGACTGTTGCGACAGGAGTTGTGGGTTCCCATCCAGAGAAAATATTTGTGTGATGATGATGATGATGATTAAGTTTATCAGCTGTCTGTTTACCACAATACAGGCTCTGCCTACCCCGTTAGGGCGTGAATATATGTACAAGCTCTCTTGATGCTTAATTTGGATCAGATGGATGTGTAAAAAAAAATTAAACGGAGCAGACTAGATATCTTATCTATCGAAGTGAAACTAATAGGTAGGTATATTAGGCAGAAATTTTTTCTCCGCGTATTCGCATTGAAGCGACATATTGGAGTATGATCGAGATATGCCACAGTTGTGGTTAAAATCCGTTAAAAGGAGCAAAATGGTAAAATAATTGCAGTCACAACAAACTTTGACTAGCAAAGCATTGAATATTGTTTTTGTTGCGGTCAGAACTGTCTCACCGGGCGGAGTTTATACAAAGCTGACATAACATGTGAAACGTGAGTCATAATAATTCAAGGGGCAACCAAATCATAGGAGCTTCATCTTTAATATGTCGTCATATCAACGTGTGTCTAATGTGTATACACGAGCATACATTGCGCTATTTTCACTATTATTTCATATAACAAGCGATCGTTTCATAGCCGTATTACCCATTGTGAAGACAAAATTGCATACACTCGTGGAGCAATCCCCAACCAAGCGTCTCAGTTCAACCGCAAAAATTCAAATGGTTTACATCACTTTTAATTGCGCGGTCACGTATTATGAGATTAAGAATTTATGTGGTCTGAAAACGTCGCTCATGTCTGATTAATTACTGAAGGAACATACATATAATGGAACCGTTTAAAATAAATACCAGTGCGACGTACGTGAATACAGTGAAGGTGTTAGTAAAGTTTTGCGCGTAGAAATGACTTCAAACAGGCAAATGTTTTTTCTATTAAGCATTTCGTGTGTAGGCCAAAAAAACTTAAATATCTGCTGAGTTTTCTCACCAAAGTTTTTTCGAGATAACTCTACTACTGTCAGATCTAGCAGACGTCCTTCTTCATGAGCTCCTGCCGATCGTAGTAGCAATTTCTATTCCATTAAACCATATACATGTAGGTATATATGTATATGTTAAGTCGATACCCAATTTAATCAGATAAGTGATATTTAGCATCATTATTCATATTTCGCATGGCTATATGTAATAATAATTCCGCGTATAAAAAATATTGCTCGTGACAGACGTGAACGGCGCGAGGATTATTACCAGTGGGCATTACTCGACATCGCCTTGAGCGGCTTACGCACCATCCATCCATCTTACTGTCCGACCGGGCAATCTCCGAAAATGAACTTAAAAAACGTAAAAGCTGTGCATTGATACCCATCATAATCTACGACGTTTCGTTGAATAACGCACGTGGGAACTCTCCAAATGCGTGCAAGATGTATTGTGTAATATATTATTCTTATTAGATAAATTCACTTCGGAACATGCATACAATTTAATATTGACCTAGTTGTTAATAATAATTAATTGATATACAGTTATGCACAGATGCTTGTAGCCAATTTGTTTTATGCAAATGCATGCATACGAATAGAGCAGGTCTTATCATAATTCGATTATGAACTTTCGACAGACATATCCACACATGTTGATTTGTATGCTATGTTCACTTGGACGGACACATTTGCATGTAGTTAGTTTAATATGTATGTATATCTGAGCATAAACGCTTGACCGGATTGGAAGGTGGATAGAACGCTCTAGTGGTATACGACCATAGTGCTATCGTTTTGAACCGACGGCGTCCTGTAATCACGCCCGATCTAAATGGTAATAACTTGGAATGACAGGTCCGGAGCCGCCGATCTATCATACACCGATACGATGGTATCTCGTTGAGCAGGAATGTCGCTGGACGTGTACGTGATTGTGTCTTTTATACGGTACACGGCGTTGCAACGATTATAATAAGCGGTTTTTGATACCGCGATAAAAATTTATGGAGGTGTCGAAAGAAACCCAGGCTCTTATTTATAACCAATGCGTCAAATACTCGCTGTTTGTTAATCAGAAGCCTGGCAAATCGGCGAGCGTGTATGTCGATAATGATGAATGTGGAAGGAATACGTTAGATATGTAAAGACAGAGATATTTGACACTCGTTGCTCTCAGCCTTCCTGTAGCAAACCTGGCCTCATGATGTAATAACAAAATTGGACGGAGGTTAGTGAAGTAAGCTTTCGTTAGCTCCGTTTTTGCACGCAAAGGCGTGTGATACAAATCGCGGATGCTGGCCGGAAATCTTGTGTTGGTAACACACAACTGTTAGAAGTAAAAGTTGTCGGTCGCACAGCGAAGAGGCTTTTTAATATTTGATTTCAGTATTATGTCACGCGATTTTTGCAATCACTGTATCGAGAACGGTATTAATGATCTACGCATTCTGCGCGATATCGAATATAAATGAATACAAAATCAATATGAATAGGTAATGGACAAGCATGCTACACCATAGGCCCCACGTTAGCTTTCCATCAGTCAAGGCTGTAGCCAAGTGCTGGCCTGTGCTAAATAAACAAAAGAATAATGATAACATCAGAAAAAAATAACTAACTGTAGGTATGAATGAATGGTATGAGAGTGTTTTTCATGTTCTCGTTTTGTTTCAGGGCTTGGAAATCGTTAACCCGCAAGCGGCAGAAACTCGTATGAACGAAGAGAACGCTAAGTATTTCTCCAACACGTCTGGTTTTCTTTCGGTTGGCAAGAAGACGACGTGATGGGTCACATGTGAATATTTTCTTAATATATATTAAATTAAAATAAAGCTATATGAGTTAAGTCGGTTACAGGCTCCCAGAATAAGATGAGAGCATAATTGAGTATCGGTCGGTCATCTAACGCTTTTATGGACGTCTTAAAATAAAAATTATAAAAAATGTATTTCGTTTTATTTGACTTCATCACACTTACATTTGAAAAGTAAAGGGTTTGTTAATTCATTGCACTTATATTTGAAAAGTAAAACGTTTTACAACACGTATATTCTATTTTGAATGTTGCGTTGCAGTTATCAGTTTATTGAAATCTTCAAACTGAGATCCCACTGTAGTACTTGAAATTTCGAGACAGAAAGATCCAATAATACACGACATGGTGATCGAACCCACGACCTTACAATCGGTCGCGCTTGCAACCAAATCGACCAACGAGGAAATTTGATAATTTAATATTTTTTTTATTTAAGATTTATCAAAATTTTTATCAGACCAACGGCAAAACACAATATTTTGCAAGCATTTTTTTACGAGATTGTTTACAGGCATATGATGTGAATGCCAATTATAGGCGTGAACAGCTTCGACTTGTATCTATAAATAAAAAACTATATATATTAAAATATTCTGTAATTGTACTAAAGTATGTAGGTATACTTCATTATAGCGTAATTTACCGACATTTTGTCAGTCATCATTATTAATAATTATTATTATTAGTAATGCTATCGCAACACCAACATATTCCTTAGGTCTGCATTTGGTTCGCGCACGAACTAGGTAGGTATAGGTTATTTTTAATTTATTTAAGATATCCTTAGCTCTTAATGTAAACAAATTTTTTGGACTTATTTATTTAAAGCCACACACGACCTGAAATTTAAAAAGCACATTTGTTTTGTTTTGTACGGTTTTATTAGTTCTTGCGAGTGCGTGCGCACATACATATGTATGTACATATGTATGAATACATTATTTTTTGTATCTTTGTGTGTATGATAAAATATACTATGGTGCCTTATAAAACGAAAAATACATTTTATATTAACACAATACCTACATTCACTTCGAGTATAATGTGATAAAGTATTACAGTATGATAAACTACGTATATCTGATTAATTAATTCAAATGATTCAGGATCTTATCAAATTTAAAATTAATTATTTAGATAAATTTAGATACTTATTATTACAACAGTCTTATTTTTAATTTTATGTTAAGTACCTATATAATTACATTTTGTTGAACGTTGTTTATTAAACAACGTTGAGACAACAAAACAACTCAATTTTTTATCGAACTATTTAGTTCAGTGTGTATTTATCGGCCTAGGCGACTTGCCAGCATATACTGCCAAACCAGTATTGTCTAGATGTTGAAAACAATCATCAGTAAAACCCCAATTGAATTCCTGTGACGCAACAACTATTCTTATCAGAAAAGCTTCTAATAAGAAATAATCGTTATTAAAACTATTTGTATCAATTTGATGAATGTAGTCACCAGTCAACGTATTCAGGAAGGGCAACCTGGAAGAGTACTAAAAGCTAATAGTAAATAGCTCTGACTAATAAATATTTTATTACTGAATTTTTTTGCCATAGATTGTTCAGCTAGTACCTAATTAATTTTAACAAAGTAAATAGCAACAAATGAGTTCATTCATTCCCATGAACAACCATTCCCGTTCTATGTTAATGCTATGTACCTAAGTAGTTGTGTTTTGTGTCTCTTCATTTGATATAAGTAGTGATATTTAACGTAAAAAATCAATTGAAATAATGTCGGTCTGGCAAATAACGAACTTAATGCGTTTTTATTATTAAATAAAAGTAAATAAATATAGTTTAATGAATAGCAGTTATTTCAGGGACAAACAAGGACGTAAAAGTGTGTAAACAAAAAAGGTATAACTTTTTATGAATAGGGGAGCGTAGTCGTTTAAGAACTATTTCCGTCGCAGTAGTATGGCAGTGTTGTAAATCTATCCTCGCTTTCCTAACATCCAGCGTCACAATCCCGTTTATTCTCCTCGTAAGACACTCCCAAAAAAGATCGTGTCTAAATCGAGTGGGTAATCGTGTATAAATGGTGGGATGATGGAACGTTGTTTCTACAAAACTTTAGAAATAAACCGTACAAAATATTGTTCATTATTATTTGAATATAGTGTTAAAGACGTCCGTTTTTAGTCATAATTCGCCTATTAATTAATTGTTTATGATGATTTATAATCTGTGACATATAACATTATCGATGAACGTTTTCCCGCCAACACTAAGAATTATTATTGTAGACATTAGACCGCTATTAAAAGTAATAAATTAAAGGGGTGAAACTCTACTCGACCACAGTTTTAAACAATAAAATTAATATTAGTGAAATAGTGAATTATGTCGTCATTCCTCAAATCCTACCAGAAACCACTTTTACAATATGCAATGAACTGTCGGCGCAGCGAACGTGTCGTATGTAATTGCAAGGCGGCCGAGTAGCGTACCGTACTCCTCGAGGATGAGCTTCTGCAGGTCTGCGTAGGGCCGGTCGGCGGGGCGGTCGGCGGCGCGGTCGGCGGCGCGGTCGGGCGCGCGGTCGGGCGCGCGCAGCAGCGCCAGCTTCAGCCACAGGTAGTCGTCGGCGGCGCGCGCCACCTCCGCGTGCTCGTCGGCCGCGTCGCACGCGCCCACCGCGCAGTACACCTGCCGCACCGCACCGCACGCTACTACCCTCATCGTATGCGCCACTAGCGTACTTTTTAAAAAAGTGCTATGTGCTGATATTTTTTGTATAAAATATGTAAAGAAGCTTGCGGCGCCCTCGCTGCATTCGGCGACAAATTTTTACTTCCCTAACTTCCTTTTTTAAATGCATCCGGCTTTATTTTTTTCAAGCTTCAACCCTCAGAAATTTCGCTTTACTTGTTCGTCGAACGTTTTAAGTGAGTACGATTCTTTTGCCAAAATGGCCAAATCTGTAATCCGATTAATAAACAAAACAATACGTACAGCTCGCTTGTACGGATCGGTCGAGTTGCGCACTTGGATCCTGTACTGGAAGTTGATGGCCGTTTGCAGTTTGTCACTCAGTGGCTGTTCTGGTGCTCGCATATATTCTTCAAGAGCTGCGACAAATTCTTCGTGATCGCGCCTGCAGTATATTAAAAGCGATCACTAATATATTATAGACCAAACTATTGCTCAATGCAGATAGGGGACTATCAGCATGAACTATGATCATACCAAATAAGACTGTTATGTTGAAAATCGAATACATATATTTCCCTAATATTTATTAACAGTAAAAAATAAATAAATACAATCAGTTTAAGAAATCAACACGACATGTAACTAAGTTAACAAGTTATGTAGAGTTAAGTACATTTTAAGCATATATCTAAACTTCTAGTCACAGTATTGTCTTCTAAAGTTAAAAAAAATTCCTTTTTTAATGAAAAATGTTATAGAATTTCAAATGACGACCAGCGAGACCGACTTTTAACGGTCAGTGCTATTATAAATTAATTTAAAAGCTTTATATACACATATACTGACCCGGCCTTCCTCAAACAATGCAACGCCGCGTTGGGATCGCCACTCCTCAAGCAGTAGTACACCATGGGCCAAAGAGGGCGCTCATCAATCACGCCGTCAGTGAGTCCTTGGACAGTCTGACCTTGCAATCGCAGCCCTACAAACCCCCGCACGAGGGGATAGGTACCAGGTTCGCCGCCGCGCATGGCCGCCGCCGGGTTGGTACGAACAAAATTACTCATATACTGCTTATATCTGTAATATAATTTAGAATTACCTTTATTAATATTTTGGATGAACACTATCAACACTAATCGTTCTACTATTGTCGAAGGCTGAAATTTAAGTTATTAAGCTATTAACACTTTTTAATTAGACAGCAAAATAAAAATAAAAATTTTGTGTAACCTACAAGAACCTTTGACTGCCTCGTTGGTCAAGCGGTTGCAAGCGCTACTGCCGATGGGGAGGTCCTGGGTTCAAATCCCGGGTCAGGTGCTATTGGATTTTTCTAATTTAGAATTTCTAATAGTGAATTTGTGAATTTGTGTTTTTTTTCTAATAGTAAATCTAATAGTGAATTTCTAATAGTGGGAATTGTGCCCGATGTATGGCAATAGTCTCACCACCTATTCCATGGGACTTAAATGTAACTGGTGAAAGTGTACTACACTCCTCTGCCTACCTCTTCAGGGATTACAGGTGTGTTATTCCTTTTTAAATATCAATATTCAACTGCCTAATTTAATTTTAACACTTAGTCAACAAACCTTTTCTCCAAATATTTCTTCCCTTGAGCTATAAGGCACTGCTGGATAGCTACATTGCCCCTAGCTTTCAGCGGGTCCTCATCTCTGAGTAGGGCTGGTATATTGGCCATGGTTTTAATTATTTCCCACATTTCTTTGACTTTCTGAAATAAAACAGCCATTACTGAATTTAAAGGAAAGTATTAATTCTACTTTAAGTTATATCCAGACATTCTGTCTTTTTAAAGAGATTGCAACAACATAATTTTTAATATGAAAAGCAATTGAACTATTTAGTGGTAATATGTATAATTATTATACAACTCACAGGATCATTTAGCTCTTCGGCAACTTGTGAAAACTTCTGATGCAGGTTGGTCTTAGACTTGGCACCTTGGAACACCAGCTTATTGTACTGATTAACTTGATGTGCATATGCAGCTTCTATGTTATCCAGCATTGAGTGACCAAACTTCTTTGGTGTATCAGCAATACTAGGTGGTTCGGGGGCTCGTTTCAAATCCAACCAGTTCTGGGATGGACCTATCATAGCATTCATCAACTTGATTTTTTCTCTGTTCCATTCTGACAGCATATGTTCCCATTTCTGATCCTCTGTCGTTTGAAGGGACTAAAGGAGTATTAAAGTGTTCTTGAGTTACAAATTAACCTTATATAAAGAACAAAGAATCAGTTTCCTATTAGTGGTACTAATGTTTTCTTTTATTAGGAAAATCAACAAGTTTAATAACAATATAATATTTCTATAACAAATTACATATAAATATTGTCTTAAATGTAAGTTACCAGGGTGTGCATCATGAAGTTTTAATTTTAAAAAATTGTTTTATAAACATTGATTTATGCATTCATTTATCAGGATAAAATAATAAATAATTTTTATTTATTTATTTTATACATATAACAAGCCCAATAAATATTTCTAGCGAGGTAAAAGATTGTAGCTGTTACACACTTACATTCTTATTAACTTCATCAATGAGAGACAAAATGGCATTCTCTCTTTCATTCTTCAAAAAGCTCTCTATATCTGAGTCTGCAATTGGTTGCAAAGGTTCAAAAGTGCGCTTTGAGCTTAGAGTCTCTAACTTTTGAGATATTTGTTGTAGATCAATCCCTTTTGATCCGAATAGTAGGTGCCTATAAAACATGAATGACTAAATGTAATTATAACATAACATTACAACTACATCTCCCTGAGGGAGGTAAATCAGTGTAGTACAAACCCACATTGAACCAGCTATGCAATAAATTCTGCTATTCAATAAGGGGTGAACTTATTCTCATACAGTAGGCACAACTCCAGGCTCTAGTGCCAGTACTGGAAATTTGAAGTTAGAAAAACGCCTAATACTTTACCTGATACATCCTGACTCTGAGGGGAACTCAGGACCTGTTTTGATAAATACAGTACTATTTTTGACTTCAAATTTGTTAGGCTAAAGATAGAATAATCGTACACATACAAATTGCAAATGTGTGCTAACTAATTTTTAAAAACATTTTCCTAACAAAAGATTACCATAAGCTGTTTAGACGATTGTTATTATTGGAATCTTAGATTTTCACGTGACTATAGAAATAAGTTAGTGTATAGCAAAAAATGTAAAATTTTACTATTTTCAATTTACTATTTTAAGCTACAGTCTAAAGTACTGATAAAGGTACTATGATGCCATAACTATTGCAGTAATAAACACCCTTACGCTTGGACATCGTTGGAGCCGGATTGGATAACCCTCGAATATAGCTCATGTGAAGCCTCTAGCACCTGACCCAAAGACCTTTCAACCCTTGGCAAATCTTCGTTTCCTTCGATCTCAGTTGTCAGCTGCTCGGCTTGTTGCAAAAGTTTGCTAAAATCGTCGTCGCCCATCATAAACTGAGGTTATATTTTTATATTCGAAATTAATTATGTTGGATATATGATAAAGGGAAGTAAAGCTATGTTACTAGAACACAATCGTTAACCATTATTTAGGTATTAGTATCAAAATGAAAATTACAGCTTTGAAAACTCAATCTAAACTTTAGTTTAAACGGCAGCGCGTCGTTTTAGTTCGATTTAAATTGACATTGACATTATACTTGGCATTTACTTTTTTTATTTGCTGTCGTCTACGTATCCACAGCTCAAAGCCATCAATAATTAATTCGTGAAAAATAAACTATATTATACATGTTTAGTGTGAAAAGAATTTATTGTACGTTGAAATAATTAATCGTGACAACATGCCATAAGATAACCTCCTGTCAGCTCTCACGAAAAATATTATACAAATAAAAATTTAAATGCCGAAATAATAAAACTTTAATATCATGTGACTGAAACCAGAAAGAGACTGAATATTGTAAGCTACATTATACATAACATAATCGTACATATAAAGAAAAACTTTAATAATTGAAATTACATTGCAACTAAAAATTTTTTTGTAAGAGATACATATAATATCAATATTATTTAATAGTCACCTGAATCAGAGCTAATATTTTCAATACTTGTATGAAGGTTATCTAAGAAAGTACTTGCCATATCCTAAGAGGGTCGCTTAATCAAAAAAACTTTTTATTCAAAATATTTATTAACTATGTATATTAAACATTACTTAAATAAAATAATTTAAATTTACATTGCAATAAATGTCTTTGACTTATCACTGCCCTTTTCCTTTTTTTTCGCTATTCTTGAACCAAACTGCAAGGCTCGCTTAGGGAATGTTGCTACTTCAGTTAAGCCAAGATTTAAAGCAACTAGTCTTAACATTAATTTGTCTCCTATACCACAAGGTAAATTTTCACTAGGGAAGCATCTGAAAATAAATACAAAATCTAAATTATCGCAATTGCCTAATTCACATGCCGGCACTTTATTTAACCCAATTATTAGTTTATTTATTATGTTATATTCATTATGTTATATTATTTGTCTGCCAACCCGCACTTGGCCAGCGTGGCAGACTATGGCCTTAACCCTCTCAATGTGACAGGAGCCCCATATTCCAACAGTGGAATGACTATGGGTTGATTATTTTTTTTATTATTTATTTGTTATTATTATAATTATTATGACTGCCTCGTTGGTCGAGCGGTTGCAAGCGCGTCTACCGATCGGAGGTCCCGGGTTCAAACCCCGGGTCAGGTAGTATCAGATCATTCTAATTTATTTTTCTACTGTATTACACCCCTCTGCCTACCCCTTCGGAGATTACAGGCGTGACGTTACGTTTTTCTTATTAGTATAATTAATAAAATAAATGATTAGTTCTTACTTCATCCATGGCTTTAATTTCAGCACATAATCTGTAAATTCTTCATCTAAATATGGCATTCTAGGTTGCCTGCCATGATCACATATAACTCTATTATCTCTGGCGAGATTTCTGAATGAAATTCTATTCCAATCCAGTAACAATTCCCTATAGATTCCCGCCCATCCTTGCCTTTTGAAAGCATTTCTGTGTCTTACATATCCTCCAAATAACTCATCAGCACCTGATCCCAACAGTAAAACCTGTAGAATATGATTTTTTATTTTAATATCAGGTATTGGCTAATGTTAGTCAAGTGTCAGTAAAATGATGAATGTAGATGGAACTTGTCAGATGCCTATAGGATAGAGAAATAGGCCTTCTTTGCCCTGTACATAAACCTTAAGCACTGTGACATGTCTGCATAATAATAATAATATATTTAATGCTCCTACTATAATTTCGTTTTTATATGTATGTACCTTCAATTTTCCAATGAATATACAAATGAAAATAATATCGGAGGGAAAAACATTATATTACCCTAGCAATAAAGTACCATAGCAAATAAAGTATTTTACCCTACATGGTGATACATCATTATTGTCTTCTCCTAAAGCAGCAAACCATAGAGCAGAGCCCAAACTTTCATCCAATATTGTATATCTCGGGTACACAAGATCAGCTATTGTACTTGCTTGATATTCCTCTAGTTTCTCTCTGGTCACATTTACTTCCCGAAACACCCAATGTCTACAATATATAAAAAATTAGTTTATATTTTATAGCTATGTATACATCATTTTTTTTTATTTATTTTACTCCCAAAACAATTGTTGTCTCTTAAAAGTAATCAGAATGATATGGAAATTATTCTGGATGCAGAATTGAAATGGATTACTTTACCAGGTAATTGTTATTGTTACTAAGACAATGACTACTACCAGACATCACCTGGAGATATTAAGCACTCTGAACAAAAGGACAGAACTTTTTAAATATAATCTTAAGGTTTACATCAGTAGCTAGAAGAAAGCAAACTTATAATGGAGACAAATAAAAACTTACAATACAATGGAAAACTTTGTTGCC